>QNTS01006899.1:7193-52569 GCA_003317085.1 Hucho hucho
ACTTCATTCTGTCCTCCTCCTGCGTGGTGCGAACAGCTGCCTGTTTGGGTTTGTGGGCCTGGTGTGTCTCTGTCTACTCTCAGAGCTTGTCGTCTCTCTCCATCCTTCCATCCACCAGCCCCTCTTGTCCCTTCCCTTCCCTTCTCTCCCCTCCATCCGTCCCTCTCCCCCTATCCCTCTCAGCCGTGGGCCCTAGCAGCATCTCGTGAGTTATGACAAACGTTATTATGCTCCCCTTCAGATTATTTTAGCACATACTGCCGGAGTAGGTCTGCGTGTTTTCCTAAACCACGGGTCATTTAGCCAGCCGGTGTTTGAACAGCTGTAATGAACACTCAGCATTAATAACTTCTCTGGGCCGAGAGAGAGAGAGAGAGAGAGAGAGAAACAGAGACAGAGACAGACAGAGAGAGAGAGAGAGAGAGAGAGAGAGAGAGAGAGAGAGAGAGAGAGACAGAGACAGAGACAGAGACAGAGACAAAGCTGTTTTATGGCGGGAGAAGTGAAGACTGTTGTTTTCTTAGATATTTGCTTTGCTGACGTGGGGCCTGCTCTTTGTTTTTGTTTTTTTCGATGATGACTTTAAGAGGTGGTCTTTGACATCATAATTTAGCTCTCTGCGTGACAGATTGAGTACAGGCAGAGATGCTAGCTGCAGATATAGGATCTTAATTTGAGCCAGTTTGCTACAGCAGGTAAATAATCCTGCAGCAACAAGAAATGTGAATTATTATGTGGATTATAATGAATGAACATTTTTGTAGGGGTTGATACATTTTTCGTTAGGACAAATCATGTCTGAAATTTCAAAATGAAAATTACAAACTTTAAAAGCCTTTTGAAAACTCAAATACAGTACAAGTTTGCATTCCCTGCGGTGCAGGAACATTCTCAGTAACAAAAGAGGGATCAAATTAAGATCCTACATCTGTAGACACCTTCCAGGAAGCAATTCAGATTGATGGAATACTTTGGTCTCTAGGTTTTTCAGACAGTCTGTGTATTGTTTCATGCCCTGTTCATATCCATTTCTTGTAAAGGAAAATATCCACAGACATCCAGCCCTCGAAGTCAGCTGACTGGGCGTTCTCCGTCCAAGCCTGTTTATTGGTGGGACAATAGAAAAACAACCCTGGGAGAGAATGTCTCTCCGCCTGTCTGCCTGTCACTCCAATTCTGATTGTCTACCATTGACAGAAAGAAACACATTTGTTTCATTTTGTACAGTGATACGTCTGCTTAGATAGAGCGAGAGCAGCACAGACTCTATAGTCTATAGACTAACCACCCAGCCACCACGGCTGGACCCAAATTAGACTTTACGCTACTTTGTAATGAGTAGCTACGGCCCAATTTTACCCTTGACATGCTTTAAATGTGGACCCAATTGCCCTGGCATGGTATTGCCTGTGTAGGTAGCCTCTGTGTACGCCATCAGAGCAGCCATCTATCATTACCAGTGTAATAAGTAGGCCGGCTTATTGCTGAGTTACAATTGCAAACAAAAGAAATGCTTCCACACAGAGTGATAATCACAAGGGGAGGCCAGGAGAAGGAAGGAACTTCTGATTTCTTTTTCCGTGTTTAGTAATAGACTAGCCTGGAGGTTTAAGGGCATCAGTGAGCTGATTACTGTTTCATTTGCCGGTGACGTCGTCTACCCAGAGTCCACGACTTGTATCTGAGGAGAAAATAGCTGCTGTTATATAGGTTTTAGGCACGATGCTATCACCATGTCAGGAATCTATACATGCTGGTTGTTTTGTCTTCTGTCTGTTCTGGTTTTGTTAAGAAACTCAGTCAGGATTTTTACCCCCTCGACAGCTCTGGTTTGAAGTGGTAAAGTCATTTAAAATAATGTATGGGCAGCGTAGAGAGGACAGATCATATCTCTTCAGGGTTGTTTTTTATACATTTCTCCAGGCCCACTGACATTAAGGCTGTGTCCCAAATGGCAGCCTATTCCCTATAAGCTCTGGTCAAAAGTAGTGCACTGTACAGGGAATAGGGTGCAATTTGGGATGCAACCAAAGGCTATGGTAGAGCACAGCGCAGCACCCAGTGTCTCATGGCTGCCGAACAAACACATGCAAGGCTACTTTATACACTCCCTCTCTGTCCCAGCCTGTGTGTGTTGTCAGCAGCAGAGATTCAGGCAATCGAAGCAGAGCCTACCTAATGATATCGAAACAAGGTGAAGGCCAGGCTGTGACATGCCATGATTGCCGTCTGCTATGCCTTGTGGTCGGCTCTGTCACCCCACACTTCTCTCTCTCTCCTCTCTATCTCTCTCGCTCTCTCTGCTCTCTCCTTCTCTCTCTATCTCTCTCTTTATCTAATTCCCCCCCTCTCTGCTTTCTGTCTCTCTCCCTCTCTTTCGTCTCTCTATCGCTCTCTCTCATTCTCTATCTCTTTATCTCTACTATCTCTACCCCTCTTTCTTTCTTTCTTTCTGTCTGTCTGTCTGTCTCAAAAGGAATAAGTGGCCCCCGAACACCCGGACGACATATCCATCTTTCATCACCTCCACCCTGGGTCACTCTTATCTGTTATTAAATCAGCTCTCTGTCCTCCATATTGGATCTGTTTCAGCACCGCGGGCTGCCAGTGGCCATCTTCTCCACTCATTATGTCTCATTACTGCATCTCTCAACGACCACTTGGCTCCAGCTCTCACCTCCTCCATGTTTTCGCTGCCATGGGCAGAAATCCATGTGTGTCTGACCGACAGAGAGAGAGAGAGAGAGAGAGAGAGAGAGAGAGAGAGAGAGAGAGAGAGCGAGAGTGGTGGTGGTAGTGGGAGATATCGTATTACACTCTACTTCATCATGCAATGGTATCTCACATTTTGACATGTCGGTCGCCCACCTCCTGAGATGTGTACTGTCACTCAAAAGAAGCGGGTTTTAGCTCAGTCAGTCGGTCGGTCGGTCAGCCGGTCAGTCAGTCGGTCAGCCGGTCAGTCAGTCGGTCAGTCGGTCAGTCAGCCAGTCGGTCAGTCTGTCAGTTTGTCAGTCAGTCGGTCAGTCAGTCGGTCGGTCAGTCGGTCAGTCGGTCGGTCAGTCGGTCAGTTGGTCAGTTTGTCAGTCGGTCAGTTGGTGTATTAGAAACCGTATACTCTTCCATTCCATTCTGTTCTGTTGTGTGGTCCGTTCTCTGTTGGTTATGTGGCCATGAGGAGTAGAGTAAAGACATTATCCTGCTCTTATTCAACAGCGGGGCCTCGAAAAAAGGCAACAGCCATTTGAAGATGAGGTTTGCGGCTAGTTTCCATCCACAAAGCTAAGCTGTCTCTGATTAGACAGACCAGTTCTCTAATTTGGAGGGGGGGGGTGGGCGTCCCCAGCCTCCCAAAGGCCCTCTGGGGCGGCCTCGTGTGCTTGACTTTCTCTCCCAAACAGCATGAAATGTATCCTGATGGTACAAGATGGACGCCGCAGAGAACAAAGTCCCTGTCGTTGTTGGATATGGAGATGAATGGGAAAAGCCTGAAACTCCATTCTAATAACTTCAGAAGGGTTGCCTGATCCAGAGCAGCACTCACACTCACACACACACACCCACAAACACACTCACACACACACACACACTTTGTAGAGAATGTGATCCGTCAGCTCAGTGTGTAGTCACGTTGCAGGGTCTTGTGTGGCTCTTTATCCCCACTGATGTATTTCTACACTGTGTGTCAGGTCCATGTCTGTTCAGGCTCTGGCCCTGATCATGCAGCCCACGGAATGTTGATGAAAAATGACAGGCCATTATTACACGCTGTCCTGGGTCCCCCTCCTCCCCTCGTCCCCCCCACCCCTGCGTCGTCAGTCACCACCGACAGGAGAGGAGATGCTTTTGAATGTAGCAGGTCTGTATCAAATAAGTAACTCCAATTAAAATAGTACTCCAGACTGGTGGACTGGTGGTCTATATAAAGCCTGCTGGGGGGCACAGTGGAGGTTAAGAATGCATCATGAGGACTGCGATGCAGTTTGGCCTTTCTTGTTTTTACTCACCAGAATCATGTGTAGTGGCCCTCATGCATACGAGCCCATCCTGTCCCACCCTGTAAGATTTCATGGACTCAGGTTTCTGTCCAAAAGGTTGTTGTAGCGGTAATGTTCAGTAGGGCCCGGAACAAAGCAGTGGGGTGTGTAAAAGAAGCCTGGGGTCGGTCCTGTGGGAGAGGAGGAGGAGAGGGGGGGAAATAGGAGGACAGGAGGAGAGGAGGAGGCAGCTGCAGCCACGGGGCGTGAAGAGGGGTTAGGTTTCCCCCCTGAACACGGCGATCAGGGCCCGTATTCACACAGTCTATTAGATCACAATGAATAAGATGACATAAACAGGGAGGACCTGATCTTAGACCAGCACTCCTCCTCTGAGATACTTCCTGAGTATGGGACCAGGAGTCAGTCCTATGGCCATACAGGCTTCACATAGTAGTACAGGAGGATTAGGGCCAGGGCATTGGGGTCTGGTGGCCAGCACGTTCAAATTTCCCCCTCTTTCTCTCTCAGGACCACCTGGCTTCCTGTTGTGGACAGTGGACACACACTGAGCCACACACACACACACCAGTCATATCACTCAAGAGGATACCTCCCCCTCTGTTGAGAGTGCTATCTCGTGTTTCGGCTGATCCGTGTCTAGTGTGGACAGGACAGGTCCTCAGGCCCCAGCAGCGTGGAGGGCCGACTGGGCCCAGGACGTCTGAGGTGTGATGGGGCTGACGGGGCGGTTGACCCTGCAGTGTGGTGGTTCTCTAGTGTCTGCAGTCACAGATCACAGCATGGCCCCTGGGGAGAGAGGCTCATTCTTTACATGCCTGTCTCATCGCACTACTGCTGCCGATTCAGCCTCCAGGGGTTCAGCCCCACACACACAAACAGGCACACATTATAGCCTAGAGTAGAGTTTCAGGGATGTTGTCAGTCGGCATTGTTTTTCCTGGATGGATACTAATGGTTAAACTGTAGATAGATATTGCATTACAACGGCCAAACAAGGCTATATACGATGTAACATTTCAAATTACTACTCATTTCAGGGGTGGCAGCACATTGGTTTGTCTATATTCCCTTTCAGAGGTCCAAATCTGAATTATAATGTCTGAAGTAGTGACTCAGTGAGTAATGTTTAAAATAATGAGTAGGTATGGCCTCAAAAACACGCTAAAAGTGAGTTCTAATGAAGAATAGAACAGGGAGCAGAGAGGAACTGCACAAGGTCTCACACAGTAGCCTTTATATTTATCCACTGTACGTTGTTCCATTTACAGCATCATCATTTCCAATCCTCCAAAATGAGAGCAGCAGACTTTAAAAATATACATTTCATAACAGTATAGGCTGAAAGAAGTCCTTGGCATGGTATCTGGAAGCGTTTAGAAGTCGTCGTTTTTACTTTAACTAACGCTTCTAAAAGAGAGAAAGAGTGCTCGTGTCGACCGCAGAAGATCTTACAATAAGCGTGTTGTCTTTCCTAGTCGTGAAATGCTGCCGTAACCACGCTACTTTCATGTACTATATCGACCCTCCTCCTCCCCTCTCATCCTCATTGGTCTTTAGTGCTCCTTAGCCACTGACTATAAGGCACATGGAATATCAACACAACAAAGCATTAGTTAAGCATGCAGAACAACGGCATGACCAAGTGAAATAGGATTTATGAAGCATTTACACAAGAGCTTTAGCTTACAGCTGGCAGACACGGTGTTGATCTACCATATGCTTCAGGCAACTTTGGTCTCTCCTCAGGCTCGTGATCTTTGTGTCACTGATGATTTCACAGCACGTTAGCTGTCACAGAGCATGGCTATACTTTGCATAATGCTTCATAAATTGTAAATGCCCCATAATACAGGGTAGTAGTACTATGTTCTGTGGTAGGCGACTACATAGCTCTGACTCCATAATGTAGCTGGCGCTTCAGTTCAATCCTCCTCCCATCCTCTCTTCTACCTCTCCCTTTTCCTTCTCTCCTTCCCTCTCAGTCAGCCACTGGCCACCAGAGCTCAATCGCACTCTGTGAGTCGCCTGCCAAACCCCAAATTGTGTTGCTCTTGACCACAGTCCAGTTGGAAAATGTGGCGGCTTGACATCCACTTGCACACAGGTCAGGATCATGATGTGAGTCCAGGATGAGTGGTGGCCTCTCTCTCTCTCTCTCTCTTGCTCTCTCTCTCTCTCTCTCTGCCCCTCTTTCTCTCTCTCTTTCTATCTCTGCCACCCCCTCTCTCTTTCTCTCTCTCTCTCTCTCTCTCTCTCTCTCTCTCTCCCCATCTCTCTCTTTTTCTCCCTCTCTCTGCCCCCTTTATCTCTCTCATCTCGCTCCCTCTCTCTCTGTTGCAATGTAAACCAATGCAAGTGTATTTCTCTGGGTAGTTTCCTGAGACTCTGTGTGTGGGACAGTCTGCCTGCGTCAGATGATGAGGCATAAAGTGAATCTGTCTGGCTCCGCTGTAAATAACATAGACAAGGGATGGAAGTTGCTAACTAAACAAGGAGGCTTTTCACTCAAAATGGTAGATTGTGAAATGGAAAAGTCTAGTTCAAAACAATATTAGTGACGTTTTGCTTGGCGTTTAGAAAAAGCATGTTCAGTTGCAGTAGTCTAATCTCTTTCTTGAACGTTTATACATAAATTGCTGATCTGAAAACAAGAAATACTGCTGATCATGTTAAAGTTTGGCATGCTCTGATGCCTCAAGCATCCCCAGGCAGTAACAGAGGCTGCTCTCTCTCTCACACACACGCGCACGCACGCACACGCACGCACAAGCGCACACACACACACACAGACACAGAGAAAACAGGATCAATATGAAATTACCTGGAATGTGTACCTTTGTCTGCACCAGTAAAACCTTCAGTCACAATGAAGGATTATGTGTGATATCTGACACCGCGACACTAACGTCACACAACTGGATACTATAATACTATAATTATGATTCATTTGACATCATCTCAACTCTCCTCCTGAAGGGACCTCTGGCTGGAAACCAAGTTATCGTTTTACATCGTCTAATGATGCATTAGGAATCTGAGGACACTGTGGTGGTACGGGGACAATGAGGGAAATTACCATCAAGACCATGTGGAGCTCATGAAAAACAATGTTAATTTTCTCTTAATGAAGGACAAGCTATTCCAGTTCTTGGATCTATGGTATATATCTTTACATCGCCGAATTACTAGCTCAAGAGATTTCCGGCAAACTAGCAGGTTTAGCTAGTTGGAATTCCTATGCAACCAAACTGCAATGGCGACACAAAATAAGGAAAGAGTGGGTGGACGGCTGCCTGCAACCGATGGTATCTTTGGTTCCGAGTCAGCAAAGCCTAAAAAGCCATTGAAGTGGCTCGGTGGAAGTAAAGACAAAGTGGCGGTAGAGAAAGTGGTGGGGAGTGGCATGCCGTGACCTGGAGGTCATTGGCAGTACATAATCTGAACTGAGAACAACTGATAGCCTGTCAGTAATGATGAGGGGCTAATGTTGGAGGAGAAAAAAGAGAGAGGGAGGAAAGAAAGAAATAAAGAGAAACCCACAGAGAGCTTCCTTATGTTTTGTGACATCTGTTAATTAAGCAGGAGGAAAAAAGAGAGAGCGAGCGAGAGAGAGAGAGAGCGTGCAGATGGACCACACTGACTGGACTAATACAGACGTTCTCTCCAGGGTCAGATATGTACTCTTAATTAGCCGGTGGAATGCGACGCATGAGAGCGGAACAGATACCGTACGTTACCATTTGGCTGGAATTTCCGTCCTCCGTGCTGGGGCATGCGCCGCTTTAACCTGATTAGGTATGGCACTTATCTGAAGATTAAAGGGAACTGTTGGGGGAGCGGTGACGCCCCCTCTCACTACCCCCCTACCTATGGTCATTACTGGGAACGCCATGTCACATTACTGGGAAGTCTGGGTCCCTAACTGACTTACCGTAAGACACAACACCCTCCCACGTTGTCCTCGTTTTCGAGCTCATGATTGTCGGGAATAAACAAGCAAATAATTTCAACCAGGCTGGGAGACCTCATCCTATAAAACATGATTTTAATGGAAGGAAACTTATAACATGAGATAAACACATTTTACACGGTTTTGTGGGGCTATTGTGTGGTGGACTCGTAGAAGGACTGTAGCCATGGAGGAGAGAGGAGAGGAGAGGAGAGAAGAAAAGAAAAGGAGAGGAGGATAAGATAGAAGAAGAGGATAGGAGAGGAGATGGAGAGAGGGGTGGAGAGGAGGTGAAGAGAGGTGTAGAGAGGAGAGGAGATGGAGAGGGGGGTGGAGAGGAGATGGAGAGGGAGAACAGCTTGCTGGCCTGGTAGGCAGCAGGGCAGAGACATGATGCCATAGTACCCTCATGGACCGAGCCCAAAAGCTGGTGGCAATATCATATGATAGCATGACATACGATGCATGATGGATGGATGAGATCACTTTGGGTGGTATGTTGGTCTGTTGGAACAAGCAAGCTCAATCCGCTGACTGGACTATACTAGACTCCTGGGACTCATGGTAATTGGAGCAGGGCCCACCATTGGCGGTGACCGGGACATTTTTTGATTAGCGGGTGGGGTCCATTTTTTCATTTGACTCGCTTTCAAGATATTTGGTTTAAATAATTCCAAAATATTTTGATTGAACACTGATGACAAATGCATACACACAGAGACACATCACATGTTCATATAGCTACATACTAACACAGAAAAATACATATTTAGATTGATCAGTCTGGTCAAGCAGGCGGTTTTTGTCTGGCTGTGGCACAGCCTTAAGAAGACACAGGCCGAGACCAAGCATCAAAAAAGTATATGGATTTTTTTTTCCTTTCCCCCAATGCAAACAAAATCAATCACTCAGTGTCACATGAAAAGCAAACCACCCTGAATGTGGAACACATTGGATTACATGCCTCTCTTATCACAACTCACACACAGAGCCTTGAAGTCGTAAAGCAAAAAACAGAACACGAATATTCCTCTCTGTCCTTTCTCACAGAACGCCACTGCAAGCTGTCTCCCTTCTCCGTCCGTCCGTCCGGCCACACATATTTTTCAGGATGGAAATGATGTCAGATTCCCAGTATTACTGCCATATGCAGCAGGAGAACCAAGACCTACCTCTGTTGTAGCCTAAGGCACATCTGTGCACCTTCTGTGGTGGGCCGCTCAGTCTCTGTTTGTGTGTCTGTGTCTGTCTGTCTGTGTGTGTCTGCATGTCATGTGCCCCCCTCATATTTGTCCTGTGTTGCTGTTGTTGTTGTTGTTTATCTGTGTGTGTGTGTGCGCGTGCGTGCGTCTGTGTGTGTGAGTGCACGCAGAGGCGTCATGCCCATAGGGGGCACGTGCCCCCCTAAGATTTGTCCTGTTGTTTTTTCTCTGCAGGCTAATACTACTAGCCAACTAGCAATTTTATGAAGTTGGCTTTAGCTAGTCCAGATAGGTTCCCATATCTTCCAACCTCATAACTAGCTACCAATAAGCTAGCTGCTTTTAGCAAAGCTAGTATTTACACACTAGCGTTGCTAGAAATTAGCTTGAAATATTAGTCCGCCGAAGCCAGAAGTTAAATTTAATTACATTTCAACATACTCTGCTGATTATCCGTAGTGCTGGTCTTTATAGGGGGTGGGGAAATTAAGAAAAAACATTTAATAGAACAGAAATAAAACAGACTTTCCAAACGTGGGTCTTTTGTAGACCCACTCCCTCTATGCTTACCTCATGTCAAAATAACAGTCCTGCACATGCACCATACCTGGTGGGGAAAAAAAGCAAGAACTTGTGGGGGACTTTTATTTTGACATGAGGTAAGCAGAGAGGAACTGACCTCACTGAGGAATTGCATGGGTCTACAACAGACCTACGTTTAGAATTTCTGTTTAATTATATGTTCCATTAGATGCTTATTTTCCAAGCCTACAGACAATCGACAATGTTAGTTGAAATATTATTTTATTTAACTTCTGGCGTCCGGTGGACTATTCCGTTTTTTTGCAAGATAATTCCCAGCAATGCTAGTGTGTAAATACTAGCGTTGCTAAAAGCGGCTACCAAGAAGCCATTTCAGGCTATCAATCATGTTAGAGTAGCAAACTATCTTAGCTGGCATGCCTGCTGGTAAGGTTGGTAGACTTTAGAAAAGCAAGCAATTACTAAATGCACTGAATAAGACTCACATTAATTTCAATCTTTTACCCAGATTTTAGCAGAGATGCAGAGAAAAATATTTAGTTTCTTTAAAAAAAGAACCCCCAGTCAGGAGCTCAATAGGTAAGCTTAAAATAGACATATTTTTTTACATAGAATTAAAGTGGAATTGACAGTGTTTGAACTACTTTGCAGATATGAAACAAAAAAAATATAATTCCCAGTTTATGCTTCAAAACCAACTTTATAAGAGGTTTTAAAAATAGGTTATATTTGACTCAAAACTCCATTACGTACAGTAAGGCATTGTTGGAAGAATAGATAGATGCAGTTCAATGCATGATTCATATAATTCACCAATACATTTCTTGGTAGTCCCAAAAATATTGCTATCAGGTTGTAACACAGCTGGCCTGGTACGTTGTTTGCTGCCTCCACCCATTTGGGATGCACTGTTTCAGTTTCAATGACTCAATATTTTGAACAAAAACGGACGACTGTAACTAAGGCTGGGAATGTCAATACAATCAAACTAGCAATGGCAATGATCACAAGTCAGCCATAACGTGGCTAATAGGCTAGCGCACATGTATCAAACATAAGGCCAATGGGCCGAATAGGACACACTAGCAAGTATAACTGAGTCAACAGTTGAGTCATCTACTTTATGAAGTTACAGCCTGATGTGGCATCAATGAATTAAACTTAAATTGTGCTGCAGACACATGCCACAGTCCTAGCTAGTGCACAGACACATGCCACAGTCCTAGCTAGTGCACAGACACATGCCACAGTCCTAGCTAGTGCACAGACACATGCCACAGTCCTAGCTAGTGCACAGACACATGCCACAGTTCTAGCTAGTGTACAGACACATGCCACAGTCCTAGCTAGGCTACTAAAATGTTGCAGTCTGGCTTCGGTATTTAAAGTTTGCTTGACAATAACCAAAAAACAAAACCTGCAACAAAACACCATGCAAAGGACAAACATGTAGGCCTATTACAGCAACATTTGAGCAGTAGCCTAGGCTGGCTACTCAACTACAATACATTTTGAGAGCACCATATAGCAATTTTTTTTTTATTTTTTTTATTTTACCAGGTAAGTTGACTGAGAACACGTTCTCATTTACAGCAACGACCTGGGGAATAGTTACAGGGGAGAGGAGGGGGATGAATGTGCCAATTGTACGCTGGGGATGATTAGGTGACCATGATGGTATGAGGGACAGCTTGGGAATTTATCCAGGACTCTTACGATAAGTGCCATGGGATCTTTAATGACCTCAGAAAGTCAGGACACCCGTTTAACGTCCCATCCAAAAGACAGCACCCTACACAGGGCAATGTCCCCAATCACTGCCCTGGGGCATTGGGATATTTTTTTAGACCTGAGGAAAGTGTGCCTCCTACTGGCCCTCCAACACCACTTCCAGCAGCATCTGGTCTCCCATCCAAGGACCAACCCTGCTTAGCTTTAGAAGCAATGCTGCATTCAATCGCACCAGTGATCCATGCAATGCAAAATGTAGCTAAATACTTTTTGATTAGGGTCACAGCATATTATGCACATCTGCAAGCATATTGTTTTAATATGTTAAAATGCTATATACAGCATCCTATGTACATAAGTGGACATTAGAAAGGGCCATATCTTTTCCAATAAAACAATGGCCACTTGCACGTTTTTTTTGTAAAAACAAATAGGCTATGTCTGTCTTTTCAATATGGCTCGTGCGCTGATTGAGTTTGACACCCTTGGGCTAGCGTATCTATGTATGTACCTACCTATTTATTTAGCAAGCTAAATAAAACAAGCCTAACGTTTGCTAGCTAGCTAGCTCCTGGGAGGATGTCATGTCATTGTCATGTAATTCCCCCTCATATCATTTTTCAGTGGCTACATGTAGATATGCAGGTGTCATTTGGTTAGCTAGCAAGAAATGTGAATCGCTTTGCTAGCTAGCTAGCGATGCTGAACTTGAACGACTGTTATTCACAGTTAGCATATCTCTTAGTCAACCAAATGTATTTGGCATTTATCAAATTGTCTGGGAAGCAGGCAAGTTCCCATTCAGTTGTCAAAACGTGGGTTGGGACAAGCATGCATTAGCAGGCAAGCTGCCGAAGGACGAGCAGGCTACGATTCCCCATCATTTATCAGTGCAATTTTGAAAAAGTTTGAGAGGGTTTATCTAATGTTACCTCGTTAGATTTTAGCTCATCTCGCTCTGGCTAGCATTAGTTGTTGATCTTGTTGTTGATGTGCATTGTCACGATCTTCAAAGACAGACCAAGGCGCAGCGTGCCGGGTGGAGTTAAACATATTTATTTGGTTAACTCACTCAATACAAAAAACAACAAAAACGAAGCTCAATAGGTGTAGCACCAACAGCATACACACAAGAACAGCGTCAACTTCCCACAAGGCTGGAGGGAAAAATAGCTGCTTAAGTGTGGTTCCCAATCAGAGACAACGATAGACAGCTGTCCCTGATTGAGAGCCACACTCAGCCAAAACAAAGAAATACAAAAAGAACATAGAATGCCCACCCCAAATCACACCCTGACCAAACCAAAAAGAGACATAAAAAGGCTCCTACCGGTCAGGGCGTGACATGCATAGGCAACTGAGGGAGAGAGAGAGCCTACCTTTTCATGGTTGTAGGACTGTGAAGTTCCCAAATGTAAGACGACTTATTTGCAGAAATCCATTCAAGTGTATTTTGTGGTTTTTGGCAAATGTGTTCTAATGATCTAAGTCGCGCTGTTGCTACTGCTTGTAAAAACACAGTCCAGTTCAAAGTGAATGATGGCAGGACTGTGTGGCAAATGGCTTATTTGCATATAGGCCTACTGTAGCTCTGATTGGCTATTGCGCACAGGTCTACGTAGACTCCCGGACAAGACAGGTTTTATTTACTGCAGTGTCTATTAATTGTCCAAACGCATGGCCGCTTTCCCACTCTATATTGCTATGGAATTTTCACAAATGCCTTACTATACATAATTCCCAAACATTCTATGAAAACATGAACATGACAATATCTAAGTGCTTGCTTGTCAGAAAATATATATTTTTAAATTATATTATTCCTGGGGGTGTATATGAACAGATTAGAATCAGATGTAATGTTACTAAAACGCTGTCAGTTCCACTTTAAGCAGAATGATTATGGCTCTAGATTGCAGGAAAAAAATGTGTTTCAGGTGTTTAAGAAAAATTCAAAATTCTCCAATTTACGGTCGAGGGGACTAGCCCCCTCCGGACTACTCCCCAGCCATCCTCAAATAATTTATTCCCCCTCAGATTTTGGTGTGTGTGTATATGTGTCCATTCACTGGTGTGGCACCCTGTGACACCACCACCTCCACCAGAATAGAACACTCTTTTCCTGTTCATAATGAATGAACTCAAGACCACTTCAGGCCACAATCAGTATCTGGATAACATGTGTGAAATGCTTAATAATGTATGTGATATCAACAGAGAGGTATATTTTCTGGGTGATTTAAATATTGACTGGCTTTCATCAAGCTGCCCACTCAGGAAAAAGCTTCAAACTGTAACCAATGCCTGAAACCTTGTTCAGGTTATCAGTCAACCTACCAGGGTAGTTACAAACAGCACAGGAATGAAATCATCAACATGTATTGATCACATCTTTCTAATGCTGCAGAAATTAGCTTGAAAGCAGTATCCAGATCCATTGGATATAGTGATCACAATATAGTAGCCATATCTAGGAAAACCAAAGTTCCAAAGGCTGGGCCTAATATAGTGTATAAGAGGTCATGCAAGAAGTTTTGAAGAGATTCCTATTTTATTGATGTAAAGAATATCTGTTGGTCCATTGTGTATAATGAGGAGCAAAGAGACGCTGCACTTGACACATTTATGAAATTGCTTATTCCAGTTGCTAATAAGCATGCACTCATTAAGAAAATGACTGTAAAAACTGTTACATCTCCGTGGATTGATGAGGAATTGAACAATTTTATGGTTGAGAGGGATGAGGCAAAAGGAATGGCAAATAAGTCTGGCTGCACAACCGATTGGCAAACTTATTGCAAATTGAAAAATCATGTGACTAAACTGAATAAAAAGAAGAAACTACACTATGAAACCAAGATATATGAAATAAAGAATGATAGTTAAAAGCTTTGGAGCGCCTTAAATGAAATTCTGGGAAAAAAGGCTAACTCAGCTCCATCATTCATTGAAACAAATGGCTCATTCATCACAAAACCAACTGATATTGCCAACTACTTTAATGATTTTTTCATTGGCAAGATTAGAAAACTTAGGCATAACATGCCAGCAAAAAATGCTGACACTACACATCCAAGAATATCTTACCAAATTATGAAAGACAAGCATTGTCATTTTAAATTCCGTAAAGTTAGTGTGGAAGAGGTGAAAAAATTATTGTTGTCTATCAACAATGACAAGCCACCGGGGTCTGACAACTTGGATGGAAAATTACTGTGGATAATAGCGAACAATATTTCCACTCCTACTTGCCACATCTTCAATTTAAGCCTACTAGAAAGTGTGTGCCCTCAGGCTTGGAATGAAGCAAAAGTCATTCCGCTACCTAAGAATAGTAAAGCCCCATTCACTGGCTCAGCCTGTTACCAACCCTTAGTAAACTTTTGGAAGAATTGGTGTTTGACCAGATACAATGCTATTTTACAATAAACAAATTGACAACAAACTTTCAGCATGCTTATAGAGAAGGACATTCAACAAGCACAGCACTTACACAAATGACTGATGATTGGCTGAGAGAAAACGATGATAAAAAGATTGGCTGTTTTGTTAGACTTCAGTACAGCCTTTGACATTGTCAATCATAGTCTGCTGCTGCAAAACTTGTGTTATGGCTTTACACCCCCTGCTATATTGTGAATAAAGAGTTACCTGTCTAACAGAACACAGAGGGTGTTCTTTAATGGAAGCCTTTCCAACATAATCCAGGTAGAATCAGGAATTCCCCAAGGCAGCTGTCTAGGCCCATTTACTTTTTTCAAGCTTTACTAATGAATTGCCACTGGCTTTGAGGAAAGCCAGAGTGCCTATGTATGCGGATGACTCAACACTACACATGTCAGCTACTACAGTGACTGAAATGACTGCAACACTTAACAAAGAGTTGCAGTTAGTTTCAGAGTGGGTGGCAAGGTGTAAATCTAAATATTTCGAAAACTAAAAGCATTGTATTTGGGACAAATCGTTCACTGAACCCTAAACCTCAGCTAAATCTTGTAATAAATAATGTGGAAATTGAGCAAGTTGAGGTGACTAAACTGCTTGGTTACCCTGGATTGAAAACTGTCATGGTCAGAACATGTTGATACAACAGTAGCTAAGATGGGGAGAAGTATGTCTATGATAAGGCACTGCTCTACCTTCTTAACAGCACTGTCAACAAGGCAGGTCCTACAGCCTCTAGTTTTGTCGCACCTTGACTACTGTTCAGTCATGTGGTCAGATGCCACAAAAAAGGACTTTGCAGAAAATTGCAATTGGCTCAGAACAGGGCACCACGGCTGGCCCTTGGATGTACACTGAGAGCTAATATTAATAATATGCATGTCAATCTCTCGTGGCTCAAAGTGGATATGCTAGCATATGCACTATACACACACGTACACATGGATTTTGTACTGTATATACAGTGCCTTGCGAAAGTATTCACCACCCTTGTCATTTTTCCTATTTTGTTGCCTTACAAACTGGAATTAAAATAGATTTTGGGGGGGTTTGAATAATTTGATTTATACAACATGCCTACCACTTTGAAGATGCAAAATATTTTTTTATTGTGAAACAAACAAGAAATAAGACAAAAAAACAGAAAACTTGAGCGTGCATAACTATTCACCCCCCAAAAGTCAATACTTTGTAGAGCCACCTTTTGCAGCAATTACAGCTGCAAGTCTCTTGGAATATGTCTCTATAAGCTTGGCACATCTAGCCACTGGTATTTTTGCCCATTTTTCAAGGCAAAACTGCTCCTGCTCCTTCAAGTTGGATGGGTTCCTGCTGGTGCACAGCAATCTTTCTGTCATACTACAGATTCTCAATTGGATTGAGGTCTGGGCTTTGACTTGGCCATTCCAAGACATTTCAATGTTTCCCCTTAAACCACTCGAGTGTTGCTTTAGCAGTCTGCTTAGGGTCATTGTCCTGCTGGAAGGTGAACCTCTGTCCCAGTCTAAAATCTCTGGAAGACTGAAACAGATTTCCCTGAAGAATTTCCCTGTATTTAGCGCCATCCATCATTCCTTTAATTCTGACCAGTTTCCCAGTCCCTGCCGATTAAAAATATCCCCACAGCATGATGCTGCCACCACCATGATTCACTGTGGGGATGGTGTTCTTGGGGTGATGAGAGGGGTTGGGTTTGTGCCAGACATAGCATTTTCCTTGATGGCCAAAAAGCTAAATTTTTGTCTCATCTGACCAGAGTACCTACTTCCATATGTTTGTGGAGTCTCTCACATGCCTTTTGGCGAACACCAAACGTGTTTGCTTATTTTTTTCTTTAAGCTATGGCTTTTTTTCTGGCCACTCTTCCATAAAGCCCACCTCAGTGGAGGGTGCGGCTTAACCTGTTAGGGCTCGGGGGCAGTGTTCGGAGGTTCGGAGAGTCTGGCGTGACCAAAGTAAAATGCCTGTTACTCAGGCCCAGAAACTAGGATATGCACATAATTAGTAGTATTGGATAGAAAACACTCTGAAGTTCCTAAAACTATTAAAATAATGTCTGAGAGTATAACAAAATTGATTTGGCAGGCGAAAACCCAAGGAAAATCCATCCGGAAAATGGTATTTTGTGATGTCACAGATTTTCCTATGACATGCTATTCAGTACTGAGGGATTTAGCTCCCAGATTGCAGTTCCTATGGCTTCCACTAGATGTCAACAGTCTTTAGACAAGGCTTGTTTTTTGAAAAACCAACAATTAAGATTGTTTTTTCCCAGTGGACTATGGAGTGGACTGTACTGTTTGGCGCGCGTGATTGAGTGCGCGCGCTTCGTTTTTTTCCTTTTCTATTGAGTAGGTTATTTTCCGTCTGAAATATTATCGTTTATTTACATATTAGGGTACCTGAGGATTGTTTAGTAACGTTGTTTGGACAGTTTATAGGTATCTATTTTCGGTTTCGTTTGTATGTATGTTGACTGGAGTGGAACGGTGGATTACTGAACAAAGCACGGCAACCAAACAGAGCTTTTGGGATTTAAAGAGGGACTTTATCGAACAAAATGACCATTTATTGTGTAGATGGGACCCTTTGTATTGCCATCAGAGGAAGATCTTCAAAGGTAAACAATTTATTTTATCGCTATTTTTGAGTTTTGTGACAACACTGCTGGTTATGAAATTATGCTAATGCGGGAAGTATGCGGGGCGCTGTCCTCAGATAATCTTATGCTATGCTTTCGCCGTAAAGCCTTTTTGAACGCTGTGAGATTACCAAGATTCTAAGCTTTTGAATGGTGTGCAACACTTGTATTTTCATGAATGTTTAATATTACTATTTTTGTAATTTGAATTTGGCGCTCTGCATTTTACCGGATGTTGTCGTAGGTGGGACGCTAGCGTGCCACCGATCCCTAAAGTGGTCCTATGGACAGACACTCCAATCTCCGCCGTGGAGCTTTGCAGCTCCTTCAGCGTTATCTTTGGTCTCGTTGTTGCCTCTCTGATTAATGCGCTCCTTGCCTGTTTCGTGAGTTTTGGTGGCTCGGCCCTCTCTTGGCAGGTTTGTTGGGGTGCCATATTCTTTCACTTTTTTATAAAGGATTTAATGGTGCTCTGTGGGATGTTCAAAGTTTCTGATATTTTTTTATAACCCATCCCTGATCTGTACTTTGTCCCTGACCTGTTTGGAGAGCTCCTTGGTCTTGGTTGGTGGTGCCCCTTGCTTAGTGGTGTTGCAGACTCTGGGGCCTTTCAGAACAGGTGTATATATACTGAGATCATGTGACAGATCATGTGACACTTAGATTGCACACAGGTGGACTTTACTAATTATGTGACTTCTGAAGGTAATTGGTTGCACCAGATCTTATTTAGGGGCTTCATAGCAAAGGGGGGAATACATATGCACGCACCACTTTTCAGTTAAAATATATATTATTTTTTTTAAACAAGTTTTTGTGCATGTCCATTACATGAAATCCAAATAAAAATCTATTTAAATTACAGGTTGTAATGCAACAAAATAGGAAAAACACCAAGGGGGTGAATACTTTTGCAAGGCACTGTATGCGGTAGTGGTGGAGTAGGGGTCTGAGGGCACACAGACTGAATGTATTGTAATGTTTAAAAAATTGTATAAACTGCCTTAATTTTGCTGGACTCCAGGAAGAGTAGCTGCTGCCTTGGCAACAGCTAATGGGGATCCATAATAAATACAAATACAAATACATTCACCCACTGTGTCGCTCACAGTCATACGTGCAGTAAGCCAGACCCTCAGCGCCCCTTCTAACCAGCTAAAGTGCTGCTGACGGCTGCTGGGCCTAATGACCTGGATGGGTCATGTCATGTGTTACAGTAAACAGCAATGAAGTCATTCCCCCTGTAGTACTCTATGTGGCCCACACACACAGACGCTCCTCTCCAGCTCTCCAGACACACGCACGCACACGGGCATGGACACGCACACACGTCACACACGCATATACACACACAGACAAACACACACACACGTCTCTCGGAGGTAGTCTGTATTTTCTCTGGGCTTACAGGAAAAGGCCACATGGAGTTGTATTCCTATAGAACCATGCTGCCTCCAGGCCTACAGGACCCCAGAATAATGTGATGAACACCCAAGGCTCTCTGTATTGTTCATAAACACACATGGGAACGTTACATAGGCAGCTACATAACAGACATCTCAGTGTGCAGCCAGTGAGGACCCTTAGAAGAGGAACCACTTTGAAGTCTATTGGACCAATGGCCATTTTGTATGAGAAGTTCAGCAGAGATCCCACCCTAATCATGTGTAACAGTGATGTATAGAGACTAGTAGACTATAGTAGACTAGTACAATGAAGGAAGTCAATGTTTTATTTTACATAGGAAAGAAGCTGTGCAAGTTGCCTCCTCCAACCAGAGATATGTGCAAGAGATTAGAATTGACAGTGTCGCTCCTTGCATCTCTAGAGTTTGACATTGACACCACAGCACTAGTTGGATATGCCTTCTCTTTCTCCGTGTCTCCTTGGAAACGAGTGTGAAAAGCTGAAGCATGGGTATGAACTATGTCACTGGTTGAAATGCCAAAGTTCTTCAGATGTATTCAGAGAAAGCTTAGTGGTTGAGTTATGGTACCGCAGCAGATGTGTGCTGCGTGCATGTGTATGTGTGTGTGTATATACAGTACCAGTCAAAAGTTTTGACACACCTACTCATTCCAGGATTTTTCTTTATTTTGACAATTTTCTTCATTGTAGAATAATAGTGAAGAAATAAAAACTATTAAATAACACATATGGAATCATGTAGTAACCAAGAAAGTGTTAAACAAATCAAAATGCATTACAGCCAATCAGTTGTGTTGTTACAAGGTAGGGGTGGTATACAGAAGACAGCCCTATTTGGTAAAAGACCAAGTCCATATTATGGAAAGAACAGCTCAAATAAGCAAAGAGAAATGACAGTCCATCATTACTTTAAGACATGAAGGTTGTCAATCCGGAAAATGTCAAGAACTTTTAAAGTTTCTTCAAGTGCAGTCGCAAAAACCATCAAGCGCTATGATGAAACTGGCTCTCATGAGGACCGCCACAGGAAAGGAAGGCCCAGAGTTACCTCTGCTGCAGAGAAAAGTTCATTAGAGTTACCAGCCTCAGAAATTGTAGCCCAAATCAATGCTACACAGAGTTCAAGTAACAGACACATCTCAACATCAACTGTTCAGAGGAGACACAATGAATCATGGTCGATTTTCTGCAAAGAAACCACTACTAAAGGACACCAATAAGAAGATGAGACTTGCTTGGTCCAAGAAACACGAGCAATGGACATTAGAGTCTAAATGTGCGATTTTTGGTTCCAACCGCCGTGTCTTTGTAAGACGCAGAGTAGGTGAACGGATGATCTCCGCATGTATAGTTCCCACCGTGAAGCATGGAGGAGGTGGTGTGATGGTGTGGGGGTGCTTTGCTAGTGACACTGTCAGTGATTTATTTAGAATTCAAGGCACACTTAACCAGCATGGCTACCACAGCATTCTGCAGCAATACGCCATCCCATTTGGTTTGGGCTTAGTGGGACTATCATTTGTTTTTCAACAGGACTATGACCCCACACAACTCCAGGCTGTGTAAGAGCTATTTGACCAAGGAGAGGGATTGAGTGCTGCATCAGATGCCCTGGCCTCCACAATCACCCAACCTCAACCCAATTGAGATGGTTTGGGATGAGTTGGACCGCATAGTGAAGGAAAAGCAACCAACAAGTGCTCAGCATGTGTGGGAACTCCTATGTGGGAATTCCAGGTGAAGCTAAATGAGAGAATGCCAAGAGTGTGCAAAGCTGTCATCAAGGCAAAGGGTGGCTACTTTGAAGATTCTAAAATTATGATAATTTTAATTTAATTTAATTTGTATGTGTTATTTCATAGTTTTGATGTCTTCACTATTATTCTACAATGTAGAAAATAGTAAAAATAAAGAAAAAATATAAATTTTGACTGGTATTGTATGTCTGTCTGTGTGTGTTTACGTGCGCCACCCAGCGCACTGTCTGTCAATCCTTCGTCAAAAGCTCAGAGCAGCTGAACTTGTTCAACAGTCTTACATCGTCCTCATTCTCATGCCCATATCTACGTACAAACTATCTCGCTCTCTCGCTCTCTCTCTCTCCTTCCTTCCTCTCTCTCTCTCTCTCTCCTTCCCCTCTCCCTCTTTTTCTCTCTCTCTTCGCTCTCTTGCTCTCTCTCTCTCTCTCTCTCTCTCTCTCTCTCTCTCTCTCTCGCACCTTCCTCTATCCACTTTCCCTCGCAGCAGTAATCACTAATGAATGTCATGGTGGTCCCTGAAGTGAGGCTGTCCGACCATGTGGAGATACTGCTAGGTGTTATCTGCTGGGTAGAATGGGATGGCCGTTGGGGGCGGCTGTGTGTGTGTGGTGGTGGATCACGTCAGTGTAAGTGAATTTAAACACAGCTGTCCATTATCTACATGGATAGACAGACAGTGGCTGGTCCCCAAGGCCAGGGACCGAGACTATCACCAGGCAGCACAAGTTCTTTCCAAGGGAACTCGCTCTCAGTGGATCTATGCAGCCAAAGTGATCTCAACATATCACTGCCAAATGTATCATAATATTATTGCCAAATTGAGGGGACAATAACATTTTCCTATTCTATTGTTTTATATTCTATTGTTTTATATTCTATTGTTTCATATTCCATTGTTTCATATTCTATTGTTGTATATGATATTGTTTTATATTCTATTGTTTCCTATTCTATTGTTTTATATTATATTGTTTCCTATTCTATTGTTTTATATGATATTGTTTCCTATTCTATTGTTTTATATTATATTGTTTCCTATTCTATTGTTTTATATTATATTGTTTCCTATTCTATTGTTTTATATGATATTGTTTTGTGTTCTATTGTTTCCTATTCTATTGTTTTATATTCTATTGTTTCATATTCTATTGTTTAATATTCTATTGTTTAATATTCTATTGTTTAATATTCTATTGTTTAATATTATATTGTTTAATATTCTATTGTTTAATATTCTATTGTTTCCTATTCTATTGTTTCATATTCTATTGTTTTATATGATATTGTTTTATGTTCTATTGTTTCCTATTTTATTGTTTTATATTATGTTGTTTCATATTATATTGTTTTATATTCTATTGTTTCATATTATATTGTTTAATATTCTATTGTTTCATATTATATTGTTTAATATTCTATTGTTTCCTATTCTATTGTTTAATATTATATTGTTTCATATTATATTCTGTTATAGTTTTTTAAAATAATTTATGCTCAACTTTGTCTTTCTGTGACACATTGACTTTCCTTTCCTTATTGCTTTCAGGTTTGTACAATACAGTACCGCCACTTTTCTTGGCTCTAACTCTGATTATAATGCTTGTTGACATCACCTTTCCTCTTCCAATAGTTTATTATTTTTAGGTGGGTGTTTGTGATGTTTCACTTCCCTGTCTGAACGAGGCAACGATGCCAATATTGAAAGCAGCAGGTTTCTCTTATCAACTACACTAACAGGACTGTGTGTGTGTGTGTGTGTGTGTGTGTGTGTGTGTGAGTGTGTGTGTGTCCATTCACTAGTATGTGGGTGGTATAGGGCTCATATCTTTTCTCTGGGTGGTCATATTTGGAGAACATGAAGTCCAAAAAAGGAAAGTGCCTTTGCTGGGCGATGTGAGTATTTTCCTCTGTATCTAAACTCTTGCCTGCAGTATAAATCTTCTTAATTCCTATAATTCCTAACAATTTAATGAATCTTTCTCAGAATGTCTGTATCTCAGAATGTCTATTTTGCTTTCTTAGAAAAAGGAAGTGGAGGAATTTTTGCAGGGTAATTTATTGTTTAGTGTTGGGAACACCATCGTGTCAAGAAAACAGCAGAGAAAGTAGAGAGGTCCTGAAAGAACCGAGTTACGGAGGGCAGGGTGGGGGGTGGGGAGGGTTAGAAGGGGTGAAGGTGGGGGGTATGAATGCTCTAGCATCTTGACCTCAGCATTATAAGTGTTGTAAGGTCAAACCCCAGTGATGACAAGCTGAGCTGGTATTTAAAGTGGTCTCGCAGCAGCCCCTCCATTCTCCCCACCCCGGGTGTCTGTGTCGTATTATGTGTGACTTATGTGTGTGTGTGTTTGGGGGAGTCCTGCTCCTTGTGCGGAATAGGTGGGCAGGGGTTACCCTGTGGGGTTCTGGAGCCAGTAGGGCTTTATTTCTCCGTTGTTTAGAAGGCTGAGGAGCCGGAGGGGGCCGGAGGGGCGGTGGGCCAGTCAGTATTGATGCTGAAGGTATCGGTGGGCACAGCAGGGTCCACAGTGTGTGGAGGCTTATACCCCTGGAGGAACTGAGGTGGCAGGGGGGTGGGTGAGGTGAAAGTAATTACAGATGATATAAGGACCAAAAGAGAGGAAATTGATTAAAGAAAATGGGCAACCAGGAAGTAGACAGGGGTCTTTGTTTTCTCTTCAATTAAATCAAATGTCTTGGTGGTCCCTCTCTCTCTCTCTTCTTCTCAGCCCTGATGCTTGGGGGTGAAACTCTGTCATCATATGCCAGCAGTTTGTTGGGGAACAGGGAGTATGACTGAGGTAGAGGTACTGGGTTTGGGTGGGTGAGGTGGGGTGGGGTGGGGTGGTGGTTGGCGAATGGTGCGTGATTTCTTGGAAGGTGGTCAGGTTTGGAGAGGTGATGTGATGATGATTGATTGCTGGACTACAAGCTCTCCTGAGAGGCAGAGTGTGATAATGTGAGTTTATGCTACTGTACACAACAGATGTAGGATCTTAATTTGAGACAGTTTGCTACAGTAGGAAAATAATCCTGCAGGCAACAGTAAATGTGAATTATTATGTGGATTATAATTCATATAATTAACATTTTAAAGTGGAAATTACAAACTTTCAAAGCCTTTTTAAACCTCGAATACACTACCAGTTTGCATTTCCTGCTGTGCAGGAAAATACTCAGCAACAAAAGAGTGATCAAATTAAGATCCTACATCTGTAGAGAGACATGTTGAAAGGACACCAGCAGGCTCCAACATACAGGAATGGTGCTAGAGTGAATATATAGAGTAGTATCAGTGCATACACAGTACATATGCTGGGAGAAAACTACACAATGTATTCTTGGTCGTTTTATTGTAAGGCATTTGCATTTCAAGCATTTAAAACATGTTTACTTTGAATGCTGCATTCAGTGTGGTCTCCAGAATTTCTCTCTCAAAGCAATGTCCACCCAAAATATACATTAAAACTTTCCTGTAAAACCGTACACGAGTTTCTAATATGTGTGAATTTATACACATGTGGAAAAAATATGTATCTGCCCGCCAACTAGTCCCGCATCCCTCAACAAAACATTTAAAATCATGTCCCTCCCTCCATCCCTCCCTCTCTCTGCCTCGTAAAACTATTCATATTGTATGCTCGCTCGCGTATGCCAAGCAAGAAACGGAACGAAAGAAGAGAAGGGGGGGAAGAGAAAAGGGAACAACAGGTTGTCAGTGTGGCTCACAACAAAATAGCATTTCCCCCCTCCAGCATAGCCTCCACAGATGTTTCATTCAGCCTGATGGCAGCCAGGCAGGCCACTCTAAGAAGTGCTCCAGCCCCTGACGGAATTCAGCCCCATTGTGCCGCTTAAGGAGGGCAGCCCGGCCCGCTGTTTACTGCTAGTCCCCCCTCCTGTCCCTCCTACCCCCTCCCTCTGCCCCTCTGCGTGTTCGCAGGGGGAACAATTGGGGAGGGCCCTGCCTTAGAGCGGGGCGGTGCGGCGGGTCACAGAATGGGCTGTGAATCTGTGTGCCTCTGAATCCTCTGGGTGGGTGGTCTGGCCGGCTCTCTCCCCCTCCCTCCTCCTCCCCTCCTCCTATGCTTCCCTCCCCAACACCTCCGAGGAGAGCGATTAGCTCATCCACTCGGCCCAGGCCAGCCCCACCAGCCACAGAGCTCCAGATCCCCAGCCCCAGCCTGATGTGACGATAAGTGGCCCGGGGAACTGGCCATGGTGGGGTCTCTATTCAGGCCTAGATTAGCAGGCCCCAGTCGGCCCCCGTGCAGGCAGGGCCCCAATAGCCTGCTGGAGGGCCGCAGGTGGCTCTCTGAACCAGGCTGGAGACTGGGTGGCAGTTAACACTAATCCATGCTGCTGCTTACCTCTAGCATGGAGAAATAAACAGTCATAAATTAACCTTCACCCATCTGCTTCTGACACACACACGCAGGGACATACACACACGTACATACACACACGCACAGACACGTGTGCACAGGCACGCATGCTCGCACACACACACATACACACACGAATGCACGCATATATGCGCGCACACACACTAAAACACACATTCTCTGTCCTATGAGAATAGAATAGCCATTCCTACTGTAGTAGAGGCCTAGAGAGAAAAGTGGAAACAGAAAGGTTTCTCCAGTGTAGAATTTCTACTTATTGTGAAATTAGAAAAGAAATGTATGCATTATTCTTCATCTAGATGTATTCATCTTATTTCAGTGTTGAGTGTTCTCCGTTTATATTTGTAAAAATGGAGCTAAAAAGAGCTTACACAATAAGCACAAACCTCTCTCCACAAAGACCTCCCAAACACCACTACAATTTAACAATACCACATATGGTTGATTTCCATTTCAGCAGTTTTTCTGCCTGTTGTTTTTACATAGAAATAGGCTAAACAGACCTTGACTCTCTGGGTTTGGAATTTCCCCTCAGTCTGAGATATACTTTTAGATACAATATAGCAACTGAGTCATTTCAATGGACAATATAGAGACCCTTAGTTTGCAATGTCTCAACTAGAACACACAAGGGACATGGGATATTCAATAATAATTTAACTTCACCACCATAAAGACCGTACCTGTAATGTATAATTTGTTTTTGTCAAATTTATGGGAAAGATTATTCATCCTATCCAGTACCAAACTGTCCGGTTTCCTTAGTGAACGGTGACACCTAGTGAGAGGAAAGTAGCACTGCACTGTCCATGACCAGTGCAAACCTTGTCAGTTTAGAGGTGGGGTCCTACAGGAAGTAAACTGTCAATGCTCAGCCTCTAATAACATCCTTAGTTTTATCTAATGTGCAACATCACTACAAGGTTAGTCCAAAAAGTAATCAACTACAGCTCTACTGTTGTTTAGCTTGTAGCTCTACTGCTGACAGTGTCATGATGTCACACATAGACCTGAGAGCATTCGGTTCAGGGGACCACTAGGGGACCCGTTGCCTAGCTCCCAGTACTCTGTGCTGGTGTGTTTATTGTGTAGCACTTTGCTCTAAACACCAGGGATACAATGGAGTGGCTGTCACTCTCAATGTCCACGTGCCACATCCGGATGACTTAGGGCTCAATCATATTAGCTCCAAACTGTAGGCTACACAGTTCTCTATGCTCAGTAAAGATCCATAGATAGATCCACGGATGATACAATCGCCATCGTACTGCACACTGCCCTATCCCATCTGGGCAAGAGGAGGTGAAAGCTTCAAGTTCCTCGGCGTGCACATCACTGACAATATGAAATGGTCCACCCACACAGACAGTGTGGTGAAGAAGGTGGAACAGAGCCTCTTCAACCTCAGGAGGCTGATGTAATTTGGCTTGCCCGCATAGACCCTCACAAACCTTTACAGATGCACCATTGAGAGCACCCTGTCGGGCTGTATCACCGCCTGGTACGGCAACTGCACCGTCCACAACCTCAGGGCTCTCCAGAGGGTATTTGGTATTTTATTAGGATCCCCATTAGCTGTTGCAAAAGCAGAAGCTACTCTTCCTGGGGTCCACACAAAACATTACATAATACAGAACATTAATAGACAAGAACAGCTCAAGGACAGAACTATATAAAACATTTTGATAAAATCACACGTAGCCTACATATCAACACATATACACAAACTATCTAGGTCATATAAGGGAGAGGCGTTGTGCTGTGAGGTGTTGCTTTATCTGTTTTTTGAAACCAGGTTTGCTGTTTATTTTAGCAATATGAGATTTTCAACACGTTTCTTATAAAAAGAAGAAGTGATGCAGTCAGTCTCTCCTCAGCTCTTAGCCAAGAGTGACTGGCATGAATAGTATTATATTAGCCCTCTTATTACAATGAAGAGAAAGACGTGCTGCTCTGTTCTGGGCCAGCTGCAACTTAACTAGGTCTTTCTTTGCAGCACTTGACCATATGACTGGAAAATAATCAACAAAACTAGAGCCTGCAGAACTTGCTTTTTGGAGTGTGGTATCAAAAAAGCAGAGCATCTCTTTATTACGGACAGACCTCTCCCCATCTTTACAATCATTGAATTAATATGTTTTGACCATGGCAGTTTACAATCTAAGGTAATTTAGTCACATGCTTGTTTAATGCCAGCAACACATACGTTTTTTCAACAACAGGTTATGGTCAATAATATCAAAGGTTGCACTGAAATTTAACAGTACAGTTTCCACAATATTCTTATTATCAATTTCTTTCAACCAATGAACAGTCATTTGTGTCAGTGCAGTACATGTTGAGTGCCCTTCTCCATGAGCATGCTGAAAGTCTATTGTTAATTTGTTTACAGAGAAATAGCATTGTATTTGGTCAAACACAATTTTTCCCAAAGGTTTGCTAAGCGCTGGCAGCAGGCTTTTTGGTCTGCTGTTAGAACCAGAAAGGACACTTTACCACTCTTGGGTAGTGGAATTGCTTTGGCTTCCCTCCAGGCCTGAGGACAAAGACTTTCCTCCAGGCTAAGATTAAAGATATGACAGAATGGAGTGGCTATAGAGTCAGCTACCTTCCTCAGTAGCTTTCCATCTAAGTTGGCAATGCCAGGAGGTTTGTCATTATTGATTTTACCACCTCTCCCACACTAACTTTACAAAATGCAATGCTTTCCTTTCATTATTTGTTTTTTTATGCAAGAATACGATGGCTCACTGTTCGTTGTTGGCATATCCTGCCTAAGTTTGGCCACTTTGACAATGAAGTAATCATTAAAGTAATTGGCAACATCAAATGGTTTTGTGATGAATAAGCCATCTGATTCGATTAAAGATGGAGTTGAATTTGTCTTTCTGCCCATAATTTAATTTAATGTACTCCAAAGTTTTTTTCCATCATTCTTTATATATTTATTCATTTAATGAGTCCGACGGAAGGGATATACTGCTTTCCCGGGAACAGGCCCAAATCCCCGTCATTTTGCATGAAGAAAAGATGGAGAAAAAGGGGGCGGTCGGGCTGCCTTCTGAGAATTCGTAGGCGAGCGAGTAAACTCCCACTGCCATATGTTCTATTGGCCAACGTGCAATCATTGGAAATTAAAATCATTGGCCTACGATCAAGATTATCCTACCAACGGGACATTAAAACTGTAATATCTTATGTTTCACCGAGTCGTGGCTGAACAGCGACACAGATAATATACACAGATTTTCCATGCATCGGCAGAACAGAGAAGCTACGTCTGGTAAGACGAGGGGTGGGGGTGTGTGTCTATTTGTCAATAACAGCTGCTGCGCGATGTCTAATATTAAAGAAGTCTCGAGGTATTGCTTGCCTGAGGTAGAGTACCTTATGATAAGCTGTAGACCACACTATCTACCAAGAGAGTTCTCATCTATATTATTCGTGGCCGTCTATTTACCACCACAAACCAATGCTGGCACTAAGACTGCACTCAACCAACTCTACAAGGCCAAAGGCAAACAACAAAATGCTCATCCAGAAGCGGCGCTCCTAGTGGCCGGGGACTATAATGCAGGCAAACTTAAATCAGTTTTATCTCATTTCTACCAGCATGTCACATGTGTAACCAGAGGAAAAAAACTCTAGGCCACCTTTATTCCACACACAGAGATGCATACAAAGCTCTCCCCCGCCCTCCATTTGGCAAATCTGACCATAATTCTATCGTCCTGATTCCTGCTTACAAGCAAAAACTAAAGCAGGAAGTACAAGTGACTCGCTCAATACAGAAGTGGCAGATGACGCGGATGCTACGCTACAGAACTGTTTTGCTAGCACAGACTGGAATATGTTCCGGGATTCATCCAATGGCATTGAGGAGTATACCACATCAGTCATCAGCTTCATCAATAAGTGCATTGACGACGTTGTCCCCACAGTGACCGTACGTACATACAGTGGGGCAAAAAAGTATTTAGTCAGCCACCAATTGTGCAAGTTCTTAAAAAGATGAGAGGCCTGTAATTTTCATTATAGGTACACTTCAACTATGACAGACGAAATGAGAAAAAGAAATCCAGAAAAATAAAAAAAAAATCCTACAATGTGATTATTTGCAAATTATGGTGGAAAATAAGTATTTGGTCAATAACAAAAGTTTATCTCAATACTTTGTTATATACCCTTTGTTGGCAATGACAGAGGTCAAACGTTTTCTGTAAGTCTTCACAAGGTTTTCACACACTGTTGCTGGTATTTTGGCCCATTCCTCCATGCAGATCTCCTCTAGAGCAGTNCACTGCAGGATTTGAGTCCCTGGCGGCGTAGTGTGTTACTGATGGTAGGCTTTGTTACTTTGGTCCCAGCTCTCTGCAGGTCATTCACTAGGTCCCCCCGTGTGGTTCTGGGATTTTTGCTCACCGTTCTTGTGATCATTTTGACCCCACGGGGTGAGATCTTGCGTGGAGCCCCAGATCGAGGAAGATTATCAGTGGTCTTGTATGTCTTCCATTTCCTAATAATTGCTCCCACAGTTGATTTCTTCAAACCAAGCTGCTTACCTATTGCAGATTCAGTCTTCCCAACCTGTTGCAGGTCTACAATTTTGTTTCTGGTGTCCTTTGACAGCTCTTTGGTCTTGGCCATAGTGGAGTTTGGAGTGTGACTGTTTGAGGTTGTGGACAGGTGTCTTTTATACTGATAACAAGTTCAAACAGGTGCCATTAATATAGGTAACGAGTGGAGGACAGAGGAGCCTCTTAAAGAAGAAGTTACAGGTCTGTGAGAGCCAGAAATCTTGCTTGTTTGTATGTGACCAAATACTTATTTTCCACCATAATTTGCAAATAAATTCATTAAAAATCCTACAATGTGATTTTCTGGATTTTTTTTCCTCATTTCGTCTGTCATAGTTGAAGTGTACCTATGATGAAAATTACAGGCCTCTCTCATCTTTTTAAGTGAGAGAACTTGCACAATTGGTGGCTGACTAAATACTTTGTTGCCCCACTGTATATTAATGTTATCTGATGTTAGCAAGTTATTGATTTCATGAACCTTATTTCTTGGGCCACATATATTAATATGGGCTATTTTCAGCCCTTTCCTGTGTAGCTTATTAGAGATAGACATCATATGGAAAAGAGCAAACAAAGCAAGTGGAAACAATATACATTCAACAGTCCATTCATCAATTGGTGTGTGTGTGTGTGTGTGCTGTGGGGTTGAAACTACGAACCCATAGGCTTGGCTCTCTCATCCCTTCCAGACTTCTGGGAGGGAGGGTGGACAATGAGCCTGTCATAGCAGATGTAAGCAATGTTCCCACGCGCTCTGGCAGTTTTCATGACTGGGAAAAGTTATTTCCTTTTCTGGCGCACAGCTTCAGGATAATCCTCGTTGAGAAAGTTATACGTTCCTCTCAAGTTCTTGGCACTTTCCAGAACAGCTACCATGTCCTTGAACCTCAGGAACTTGACCACTATCGGCCTGGGCCTGTCACCTGGGCCGGTCATGGGTTTTCCAGTCCTGTGGGCGCACTCCACTTCAATCTTCCTGTGGTCCATCCTCAATTTCTCAGAGATCATTTCCCTCACTTTGTACTCAGACTCCGTCCAGGTCTCATGTGGAGATTCTGCAGTTGCGTCCACAACCATGTTATTCCGCATTGATTGTCCCTCGAGATTTATCCGTCAATGTTATCATGGATTCAAGGATTCACACACAGAACAGATGTCCTCTCTCAATGACTTACAGATTGCTGTCATCTTGCCGTTCTAGTGTTTCAACTCATCGAGCTGACCCTGGGAGAACTGAAAGATGTTCTTCAGGTCTTGGACCTCTGGTCAGGTCGTCCATTCTTTTATTAGTTGAATAAGGCTGGTGCGGTCTTCCCAATGCATCACCGTAAGGCACACTGCCTGCCCTCCAGGACCCCATGTCACAAGAAGGCCAAGAAGATCATCAATGACCTCAGCCACCCGAGCCACTGACTGTTAACCCCGCTATCATCCAGAAGGCGAGGTTAGTACAGGTGGATCAAAACTGGGACAGAGAGACTGAAAAACAGCTTTTATCTCAAGGCCATTAGACTGTTAAATAGCCATCACTAGCTGGCCTCCCCCCAGTACCCTTCCCTGAACTTAGTCACTATCACTAGCCGGCTACCACCCGGTAACTCAATCCTGCACCTTAGAGGCTGCTGCCCTATGTATATAGACATGGTAACACTGGTCACTTTAATAATGTTTACATACTGTTTTACCCATTTCATATGTATATACTGTATTCTAGTCAAGGCCATCCTATTTAACTATTGCTTTACGTATAGTATTCTTCAGTTTTACTAAATATTCTATCCAGATACTGTCCAAAATGTCTATACATCCCATATACACTATATATACAAAAGTATGTGGACACCCCTTTCAAATTAGTGGATTCGGCTATTTCAGCCAAACCCGTTGCTGACAGGTGTATAAAATCAAGCACACAGCCATGCAATCTCCATAGACACAAATTGGCAGTAAAATGGTCATACTGAAGAGCTCAGTGACTTTCACCATCATAGGATGCCACCTTTCCAACAAGTCAGTTAGTCAAATGTTTGCCCTGCTAAAGCTGCCCCGGTCAACTGGAAGTGCTGTTATTGTGAAGTGGAAACGTCTAGGAGCAACAATGGCTCAGCCGCGAAGTGGTAGCCCACACAAGCTCACAGAACGGGACCGCCGAGTGCTGAAGTGCGTAGCGCGTAAAAATCATCTGTCCTCGTTTGCAACACTCACTACCGAGTTCCAAACTGCCTCTGGAAGCAACGTCAGCACAAGAACTGTGCGTCTGGAGCTTCATGAAATGGGTTTCCATGGCCGAGCAGCCACACACAAGCCTAAGATCACCATGCGCAATGCCAAGCGTTGGCTGGAGTGGTGTAAAGCTCGCCGCCATTGGACTCTGGAGAAGTGGAAATACGTTCTCTAGAGTTTTAAAAATATATGCTTCACCATCTGGCAGTCTGACGGACAAATCTGTATTTGGCAGATGCCAGGAGAACGCTACCTGCTCCAATGCATAGTGCCAACTGTACAGTTTGGTGGAGGAGGAATAATGGTCTGGGGCTGTTTTTCATGTTTTGGGGTAGGCCCCTTAGATCCAGTGAAGGGAAATCTTAACGCTACAGCATACAATGACATTCTAGACCGTGCTTCCAACTTTGTAGCAACAGTTTGGAAAAGGCCCTTTCCTGTTTCAACATGACAATGCCCCTGTGCACGAAACAAGGTCCATACAGAAATGCTTTGTCAAGATGGGCGTGGAAGAACTTGACTGGCCTGCACAGAGCCCTGACCTCAACCACATCGAACACCTTTGGGATGAATTGGAATGCCTACTGCGAGCCAGGCCTAATCGCCCAACATCAGTGCCGACCTCACTAATGCTCTTGTGGTTGAATGGAAGCAAGTCCCCCGCAGCAATGTTCCAACATCTAGCAGCAGGTAGCCTAGTGGTTAGAGCATTGGGCCAGTAACCAAAAGGTTGCTGGATTGAATCCCTGAGCTGACAAGGTAAAACATCTGTTGTTCTGCCCCTGTGCCCCTGGTGCTGAAGACATGGATGTCGATTAAGGCAGCCCCCCACACCTCTCTAATTCAGAGGGGTTGGGTTAAATGCAGAAGACACATTTCAGTTGAAGACATTCAGTTGTACAACTGACTAGGTCTCCCCTTTCCTTCCCAGAAGAGTGGAGGCTGTTATAGCAGCAAAGGGGGGACCAACTCCATATTAATGCCCATGATTTTGGAATGAGATGTTCAACTAGCAGGTGTCCACATACTTTTGGTCATATATTCCGGACTCTGACATTGCTCATCCTAATATTTCTATATTTTTTGATTCCATTCATTTAGTTTTAGTTTTGTGTGTACTGTTGTGTATTTTTAGATATTCTGCACTGTTGGAGCTAAGAACACAAGCATTTCGCTACACTCGCAATAACATCTGCTAAATATATGTATGCAACTAATACAATTTGATTTGAGTAGGCCTATGGTGGTTTAAGGATACTCACTTTGTCTCCTTCTGCATTTTGACACAGTATGTGCCACGACATTGAAGACACCAGTTGCACTGCAGCCAGAGATGCCTTCAAAATAAATGTTCCTATATGATAAATACAGTATGACTCATGTTTCTAAACATCTTAGCATCAATGGGCCTATGCAGTTAAAATAGCTAATTCATTTGATGGCTTGGTGAACCCATTGACACAAGGCCATGCAGAAAATTAAGCCATTGTATCTTACAGAAGTAAAAGTATACATCAGTTTGAGTTGACAATGAAGGCCTCACAAATCAAATTAAACATTTCTGATCATACACTTCAATTTCTTTCTAGGTATGTCGAACAGACGTTCTGCTTTGCCATCACCCCAAATAACCTAGTCCCACTTTTTATTCTCGTAACGTAGCGTCACAGCGACGCATGGCTGGACGTCGCCAAACTTTACGCATGGGAGCGCAATTTTTCTCCCGGCGTTCTCTCCCCGTTGAGAACACGTTGTTTGAAACACCGTAGTAGAACGACACTTTAAAACCTAAAGTATCATACCTGGAGGACAGAAACACCCGAAGAGTGTTTCTGGGTGAGTTGGATTGATATATAAATGATAGTAATTACAAACTTGTCAAATAACATTTTAATGGGCTGCTTGTCCAGCTGGCTAGCTAACAGAGTTAGCACCAACGTCAGCACCGTTCGTTAGCCAGCTAGCTAGCTAGTGTATCATAGCTGCCTCTCTTCATTTCAAATGACAGCTGTTTGCTCATTTGTTAGTTTAGAACAGCCAATTAAATTACCACGTGTTTAATTATAGGTCACTGATAGTAGTAAGCTGGCTAACTAGTTTGTATAACTAACAGTGTAGCCTTCCAGCTGATTTGGATGAAGTGACCATTAGGGTAACGTAGCTAGATGGGGTAAACTAAGTGCTAGTTGGCAAACTTGCTAATCTAGCTAGCTAAACTGTCAGTGGCATCAACCCTGCTCAGCTAGTCTCCGTCTCTTTGCTGATAGCTATCATTGGTTCATATTTCAGTGTTACTCGTTATCTAGTTGTACCTACTATAACGTTATGCATCTTGCGTTCTTGTCTCGAAGTGGGAGATGGATACGAGATAGAAATAGCTAGATACATTCTTCTCTCTTGCCTCTCCCAGATTTGGGGCACACACTTAATGTGTTGTGAATGTAATGTTTTTAAAAATGTATAACTGCCATAATTTTGCTGGACCCCAGGAAGAGTAGCTACTGCCTTGGCAGCAGCTAATGGAAATCCATCATAAATACAAATAATAATTTGCAGTCCATTTCTGTATTCATTCATCCAAACTGTTATCAATCTGACTCGCTGTCTCTGCAGACGCTACAGGCCTAACCCTTGTCTGATCTAAACTCTCATATCTCTGTATCGCAGTACTCTGGGGAGGGATTCTGCTCCGCCAAGAATTGACAAGAGGCAGGCAGAATGTCGGAGAAAAACACCAGAATCGCCATTGTGAACCATGACAAATGCAAGCCAAAGAAATGCCGGCAAGAGTGCAAGAAGAGTTGCCCTGTGGTTCGGATGGGTAAGACTTGTGTTGCATCCTTTCCTACTGTGCGGAACCTAGTACTTGATAATCTAGGCCTATTATAATATCACTGACACATACACTATAACTATTTCCTCCAGGTCTTGAGGCAGTAGCCTAAACGATAATTCCTCAAGTTATGTACAGTTGAAATGGTCCATGTTTACTTTTTTCAAGACTCAACTGTCATTCATCTTTGTAATCTTTTTGTCCTGCAGGCAAACTGTGCATAGAAGTCACAGCTCAGAGCAAAATTGTGTGGATTTCCGAATCGCTCTGCATTGGATGTGGCATCTGTATCAAGGTAAAAACATAACAAAATGACTGACCCTCTGTTGATAGAAGATGTGGGCGTGTAGTTTTTTCTTTATGTATTTTCCTTCAGTCCTGATTACATGGCACTTAGCACAGACCTATTTTTTTATTCCAGAAATGTCCATTTGGGGCCTTGTCTATTGTCAACTTGCCAAGCAACCTCGAGAAAGAGACAACTCACAGATACTGTGCCAACTCCTTCAAGTTGCATAGGTGGGTTAATTTTCAAGGTAAAGAAGGCTGTGTTTGTCTCATAGACCTGTAGGCCTAATCTCAATGAACGTTTGTTTTTCTTTTGAGTCCATGGACTGTACTTGTGCAATATTCCATTCCAGATTACCCATTCCCAGACCTGGAGAGGTTCTGGGACTTGTGGGCACCAACGGAATCGGGAAATCCACGGCACTGAAAATTCTGGCTGGAAAACAGAAGCCTAACTTGGGAAAGTACGATGTAAGTGTGTAACTATTAGTTTTATGATACAGCCTTGTAGAAAATGTATCCAGATGTCTAATACATTATTATCTAGCTTTAAAATGTTTAAAGGGTCACTTAAGTCCCTCTGCATAATTATAAGTTTATCTGAATGACTTTACAGTGTCAGCTAAATGACTGAAGTGCAACTAGTTACTATAACACCGTGCTGTGTTACCATCACTCTTATCCCTAGTTTAAAAAGCTCAATTCTCTCCCGTTCCTCTACCAGGCTCCACCAGACTGGCAGGAGATCCTGACCTACTTCCGTGGCTCTGAGCTCCAGAACTACTTTACCAAGATCCTGGAGGATGACCTGAAGGCCATCGTCAAGCCCCAGTACGTCGACCAGATCCCCAAGACTGTCAAGGTCAGTCAAGCCTGTGGGTTCAGACCTGTAGAAATGAATGAGGGGATAGAATTGGTGCGTTCCAGATACACAGAACTGTACAGAATTGTTGTTTGACGGGCTAACAGCAGTGCTGTGTTCTGCCTCTAGGGGACTGTGGGCTCCATTCTGAGCAGGAAAGACGACTCCAAGACAGAGACCATCGTCTGTGAGCAGCTTGGTACGTTTAGATTGGTTTCTCGCCTTGTCTTTTCTTGTCTATAATTTGTGTATATGTAATCCTAACTCTTTTCCATTTATGTAAAATCTCCTTTTGACCCACTTCTACAGTCAAGTTGTCAGTAAAATATACAATTTGGCCAGCAGATTATTTCATCTCTCTCCTGTGTCAGATCTGACTCATCTCAGGGAGAGGAATGTGGAGGACCTATCAGGAGGAGAGCTGCAGCGCTTTGCCATCGCTGTGGTCTGCATCCAGAGAGCAGACATGTAAGTCAACAGCACCAGCTTCAGCGGAAGCCTTCCAAGACTGAATATGTTGTGGTTCTTAACGCAGCTCTCTTTATGTGGTTCCTTCCAGCTTCATGTTTGACGAGCCATCCAGTTACCTGGATGTGAAGCAGCGTCTAAGAGCTGCCGTCACCATCCGCTCCCTCATCTCCCCAGACAGGTCTGTTACATTACATGATGCTCTCACTAGAGGGCTGGGTCCTGTTCAAAAGGGCATACTGTAGCAAAGCGTTTTGCAACGTAAAAAGAAAAACAATAGTTTCTCATTGGACAAATTCAGCTTGTACCGCCCCGTTTCAGTTTTATTCCTAGTAAACACAACCGTGGTAGTTCCTCCCTATTTCCCTCGGTTTACTTTTGGTTTTATGCCTACTTGAACATTATCCACTATTCTGCCATCAGCTTTTTCTTGTCTTCTTGACTCTTGTATTTTGCCCTCTCTCTCTCCCAGATACATCATAGTGGTGGAACACGACCTGAGTGTACTGGACTACCTGTCTGACTTCATCTGCTGTCTGTACGGAGTGCCCAGCGCCTATGGAGTGGTCACTATGCCCTTTGGAGTCAGAGAAGGTAGGACCCTAAACACTTGATACTACACCATAAACACTACGCTGTCTGTATGGAGTGTCCAGCTCTTACGGAGTGGTCACTATGCCCTTTGGAGTCAGGGAAGGCGAAACTACCTCCACCACCCTCTTATTTCATTCACAATGACGCTATTGCTATGTGTACTTTATTATTATTATTTGCGTTGATATCAATGGATAAAGTATATCCTCAGTACATGGCAGGCTACACTCTAGTCTGTGAAGACAAATGAAGATCTGTCTCAACTTGATCTCTGCTCCAGTAAACCCCCGGTCTGACCCCACTAGGGACTAACTCTCATGGGTCTACTGCAGAGCCAACTGGTACAGACATTTCAAGAAAGCCTAAAGGCCCTAGCCTAGCGCCCCATAGACCACCCCCCTGTCACTTACCCTCGAAATGGTAACACAGCTTTTCACAATCTGTCAATGGAACATATCACCACAACCAAATGGTCCCACAACCAGTGGATATTTTCCCAATGCACACATGTCCTGTTCACTTGACTACTTCACCTCTAACCCCAGGCCTCCTCCGCTCCCTTCTTCAGGCATCAACATCTTCCTGGACGGCTATGTGCCCACGGAGAATCTGCGCTTCAGGGAGATATCGCTGGTGTTCAAGGTAATGTGATACAATTAAGCAATAAGGCCTGAGGATATGTGGCATATGCACGACGCAACGCAGTGCCAAACACCAGAGGTGCCTTATTGCTATTAGAAACTGGTTACCAACGTAGTTAGAATAGTTAAGTAGTTTTTTGTCTTACCCGTGGTATACTGTCTTTCAGTCAATCAGCATTCAGGGCTCGAACCGTCCAGTTCATAATAATGTAATAATACAACACTAGGTGGCGGAGACGGCCAACGAGGAGGAGATCAAGAGGATGTGCCACTACCACTACCCCCACATGAAGAAGAACATGGGAGACTTTGCCCTGGAGATCCTGGAGGGAGAGTTCACCGACTCTGAGATCATGGTCATGCTGGGAGAGAATGGTGAGGAGGCGGGAGAGGGGGAGGAATGTGTGTCTTTATCAACCAAGTTCCATATAATGAGTCTTATTTCTAAATCCTCTCTTTCAGGGACGGGCAAAACCACGTTCATCAGAATGCTGGCTGGCCGCCTGAAACCAGACGAAGGGGGTAAATAACATTTGACAACTTTTAGTTCCTCTTCACATCGTCAAATTGCTGGAACAATGTACTCTAATATACACTGAGTGTATACGGCAAACCATTAGGAACACCTGCTCTTTCCATGACATAGAATCCAGGTGAAAGCTATGATCCCTTATTCATGTCACTTGTTAAATCCACTTCAGTGTAGATGAAGGGGAGAAGACCGATAAAAGAAGGGTTTTTAAGCCTTGAGACAATTGAGACATGGATTGTGTATGTGTGCCATTCAGAGGGTGAATGGACAAGACAAAATATTGAAGTGAGACTGTTTTGATGGCTAAAGGGGATGGTGCAACACAACATTAGGTAGGTGTTCTTATTGTTTTGTACTCTGTCCATTTGTCCTAAACGTGTTCTATTACTTCCAAAGGGGAAGTGCCTATCCTGAACGTCAGCTACAAACCCCAAAAGATCAGCCCCAAATTCAAAGTAGGTACCAACCAGTCACTGCCTTGACAACTACACACCTCTAACACAGACACCTGCCCCTCATCTCCTGACTAACTTCCTCTGTCTCTGTAGGGTAGCGTGCCCCTCATCTCCTGTCTAACTCCCTCTGTCTCTGTAGGGTAGCGTGCCCCTCATCTCCTGACTAACTTCCTCATGTCCTCTGTCTCTGTAGGGTAGCGTGCCCCTCATCTCCTGACTAACTTCCTCATGTCCTCTGTCTCTGTAGGGTAGCGTGCCCCTCATCTCCTGACTAACTCCCTCTGTCTCTGTAGGGTAGCGTGCCCCTCATCTCCTGACTAACTCCCTCTGTCTCTGTAGGGTAGCGTGCCCCTCATCTCCTGTCTAACCCCCTCATGTCCTCTGTCTCTGTAGGGTAGCGTGCGGGCTCTGCTCCATGAGAAGATCCGAGACGCCTACACTCACCCCCAGTTTGTGACTGACGTCATGAAGCCTATGCAGATTGAGAGCATCATCGACCAGGACGTAAGTTGTTTTCTTTGTGTTCAGTTTGCATTGACTGTTTTGCAACGGTGCGAAATGGGGCGGTACTACTACCTGAACTTATCTATTCAGAATAAAACATGTCTGATGCAAAATAAAATCTACACGGTGCGCCAATGGACCAGAAAATGAAAACAAGCATTTCTTATTGGACACGTCCAGTCCAGGTACTCCCTTCCAGTTTCGGTCCGTTTTCCTGCATTTGGTGTCTAATGAACACCCCCCTGCTTGTCTCTGTAGGTCCAGAACCTGTCTGGAGGAGAGTTGCAGAGGGTGGCCATGGCCCTGTGTCTGGGGAAACCAGCTGATGTCTACCTGATAGATGAGCCCTCTGCCTACCTGGACTCTGAGCAGCGTCTCGTGTGCGCCAAGGTCATCAAAAGGTAACCACACACACACTCTGATCCTAGATCTGTGGTTAGGGTGGGGTGAACTTCTACCTCTAGCAAAGAGATCCACCTCGTGCTTTACATTGCTCACAGCAGTACCATTCACAAACTGGTCTGTTAATCTGTTTGACAGGAAATACTGAAACCCTACAACCTCACAAACCTTAATGGACTTAAATGGATGCCATTGATTTTGATCCATTCATTGTTTGTAGATTCATCCTCCATGCCAAGAAGACTGCGTTCGTGGTGGAGCACGACTTCATCATGGCCACCTACCTGGCTGACCGCGTCATCGTGTTCGACGGTATTCCCTCGCGAAGCACCGCTGCCAACACGTACGTTAACCCTCCCAATCCATTTGGCATGATAGTCTCATCCACTGATTTACCCAGCAGCATGATGTCTGTCTGCTGTTCTTATCTGTGGTGGCTTTTAATGTCTGCTGTTCTTATTTGTGGTGGCTTTTAATGTCTGCTGTTCTTATTTGTGGTGGCTTTTAATGTCTGCTGTTCTTATTTGTGGTGGCTTTTAATGTCTGCTGTTCTTATTTGTGGTGGCTTTTAATGTCTGCTGTTCTTATTTGTGGTGGCTTTTAATATCAGCTGTTCTTATCTGTGGTGGCTTTTAATATCAGGTGTTCTTCAAGCTATTGTTTTCTTCCTCTAACTTTATGGAACTCTTATCTCCTTCAAACTGCTTATTGGGTGATTTGTAAGCAAACTGTCAAATCCTGACTGAAATTCATGTTCCAGTCTGACAGGAAAGTGGTATTTTTATGACAAGACAGACTGAAATCATGCTAAGATAAGGGTTGTTAGGAACCCATGTTTAGCTCTTAAGCAACTGTGTAACACGGGGCCCGTCAACTTTTGACCTCCTCAGGCCACAGACCTTACTCGCGGGGATGAACAAGTTCCTATCACAACTGGAGATCACCTTCAGGAGAGACCCCAACAACTTCCGACCAAGGATCAACAAGATGAATTCTATAAAGGTACAGGGAAATACTGAGTGTTTAAAACCTACATTTTATTTACATTTTGGGCTTTTAGTAAACGTATTGACTTTCAGTCATTTCATTCAGCATCACTCCATTTTCTTTCATTTGCTCTCCTCTAACCGGTTGTATATCTAGGATTGTGGCTCCGCTGTAACCCAATCTATATGTTGTATATCTAGGATTGTGAGCAGAAGAAGAGTGGGAACTACTTCTTCCTGGACGACTAAAGGACCAAACCCTCCCTCCATCAGAGAGACCTCCATATCCATCCTCCTCAAGCCCTGACACCTGTATGGCTGTTCCAATACCCACACTAGCATTCAATGCTACATTGCTCTGTTCTAAGTGATGTTAGTGTGGATATTTGGAACGTAGCCCTACCCTACTGGCCCCCCTTGGGCCGATGGCTTAGAGACCCAACCTGGGTGGACCACCAGAGTCATACGTACGCGCGCACACACACAGGGCGAGTTTGTTTTGCATTGCCTGGTGCCCTGGGGTTTATATATTAGACCTTTGGTCCTAAAGTGAAATCTTTAACCACCTGTGTGCACGGGGCGATGCAAAACGAACTCGCCCACACACACACCTAGCTTTGAGAGCCAAAGGAGTGTTTTATCAAAGAGTCATCCAATTCATGTAATTTTAAAACAGTATCTTATGAATAAACACCATTTCCTGAGTATGGTGGTGTTTTTTTGAAAGAAGTGAAATTGTGGATTTTGTCCACAAGAGGGCGGCAGATTACTGCGGTTCGTTGGTTCTCCATCAGAAAATGGACATCTGAAGTAATACATATTTACTGGAATTAAATGCAATGTACTTTCATATTCTGCATTTCAACAATTAAAAGTGTCTCTATACAGTTATTGTCAATGTGTTATAGTTAATGACAATTGTTATTCCACAATTAAATTTGTCCTCCAGACCAAGAATCAAGCTTATAGCATTTATCAAAGCAATTCTTACGTTGCATTACAGCTGTAAAGGAAAATCCACCCAAAACCACAATTCCTTTCATTTACAGTGTTAAATAACACTGTTAGAAGAATTGTTTTTGTGAACAAATGTATTTTGTCGTTACAAGGTTGGTAGCAACATTTGGAAATCTGTTGCAGCTCAAATCAACTACAAAACATGCAATGCTCTATGGTCTGGCTGGCGAGCTAGGTAGCAAGCTAGTAAACGTAGCTACATACAATCATACCAAAGTTAATATTGGCATGTGAAGTAGCTAAACCTAAACCAACTATCAATATAGGAGTCTTAAAATCTCACCAGTGGCTCGCAGTGTGACATTCGCAACCGCACCCTGGACTAAAGAGGCAGACAAATTTCTCGGTGGAGGAATATCGCAAAAAATAGCAATGGCTCATTCAAAAAAAGACAACCTCCCACGTTATGACATCGGCCAGTATTGAAATCTGACGTACAGATTTGGGGAGTAATGGATTACATGTAATGTAATCGGTTACATTACCAGCAAAAATATTGTAATCCTGATTTTCAAACGTATCTGTAATCTGATGTTTAGTTCTAGGATTACTTTTAAATTCAGGAAGGATATTTGCGAAAAAATCTTTGTCACTTCTGTTTTCTCAATGACATTTAAATCAGCATCGAAAAAAAGGTCCACGTTTTTAAGTTTGTTTCTTGACACACCAAATCTGTTTGATGGATCGTGGGAAAAGAGTATGAATAGGCTTTTGTAGGCTACAGTCCAAGCTATGTCTTCCAATAACTTGAATAAACGCTTGGAGGTAAGGATGACAGCGGTGGTGTAGTCTACGGCGATAAGAGTGTCACGTATTATTATTGATAACTACATAGCACATTGATGCGAATCACACTGCTGCTCTCTCATTTAGCGATTTGCGCCTTACGGGTTGTTGATGGCTGTTCACTAATCTAAATATTTTAACCCAATAATAGTTGAATTCAATAAATTTAAGCTGCCTATCAATCATTGTTTTATGAAGCCAGTGAAAAATGTGCTTTTGCAACAGCTGCACAGTGCGGATCCCAGCCTATGGAATAAAGTGTGGCTTTTATTGCTCAATGTAATTCATGCTGATTAAAAAATAATCCATAGACCTAATGGACACATGCTCAAACTCACACACTTTTGATAGACTTAAAGGGGCAATCTGTAGTTGCTACATCCATTTTTGGACTTATAAATTATAATTCTATATCCATTGATTCTTGAAGAATATAATTTATAAATGCCTCATGAGCTTAGAACCCAAAATATAAGCATGTTTTATTCAAATGTTTGTAAACATTGTAAATGTTAACAAACACTGTATATAGCCTCATAACATTGTTAAAACAATTTTTATATCATGGATGGTCAGTCCTTGCATCCATAGCTCTGTCTATTAATCTGAGAGTGGTTACATTTCTCCAGGCCCATCCCTCAACTTTTTACCAAAACAAAGGCGGGGTGTCTTTTTTATTGTTTCATCTGTGGATTTGCCCTTTAAATAGCTGCATATTATCAAGATATCAAAGTGTCACCAACAAAAGGTAAACAGTAAGCCTATAGCAAATGCAGCATATGGCATTCATTTTTCACATGTGATAGTGAAATTTGTATGTTTAAGTAATGACTAAGAATATTCCACTCTGAAAATGTATGCAATAGGGTTAGGGTTATAAGAAAATAATCCAATTAATGTGTGTGTCTAGAAATGTATAGAGACTAGAACATGGTGGTACTATCTTGCAATGTAAGATGAGGGTATTTGAGAGAACAAAGGAATCCTTGTGAAACCAAACTACAGTTAAGAGGCCTTTCCCATCCTCAGGAAGGGAGGCACGGCTAGGAACTGTCCAGATTGAATTATGTTGCAGAAAGTGATAAGCCATGAATGTATACTGTGGAAAAGTATAGCTGCCTAGAGAGGGTGGAGCTCATTTGTATGTAGCTTATTTGTATGTACAATATAAAAGGACTGTGTTCCCATTTTGAGATCAGAACGTTCTCTGAATAAAAAAACCTGACCTATTGCAGATTTGGGAATTTGTCTAATTCTTCCTTAACCAGAGCCTTACAACCTCTGGGAATTATTCAAAACAATTGAGATAGCAAGATTCTCGTGACAACATGTAAATAGCACTTTTCAGTAGTGCTCAAAGCATGCAATTCCATGAGCTCAGCATTTATTTTTCAACTTGAATCAATGAGCCTAATCAGTCTTCCATGACAACAAAATCATAACAGAGTAGGGTTGGCTAATAAGTCCGTAGCTCAGTTAAAACTATTTGGCTAATCTATACTTCCATATTTCCAAGTCCTATTCTTGAAGATCAAGGGGTATAACATTTATTGGAATGACTTGAATTCTGATAGACTTTGGTTTTTCATGTAAAGTTATAATTTAATCGTATTATATGTAGTAGAAAACGATGGGTTAGAAGAAGCCTACATAACCAACCCAGAAAGTAACATTTTACATCCATATATGGCCAGCTATGTAAACTTTAACATTGAACGACATCTATTGCAGGATAAATCAATTGGTAACATACATTTTTGTCTTCTTCTAATGCCTCTTAAGGGGAAAGTAAACTAAAAGTAACAGAATGTAATCAGATTACATTACTGAGTTTGGGTAATCCAAAGTTAAGTTACTGATTACAATTTTAGACCGGTAACTAGTAACTAACAGATTACATTTAGAAAGTAACCTACCCAACCCTGGACATGTATGATATATGTTTTCATGATCTAAAAGTTGTATTCCTATTAACTTCCAGTGTAGATAGAACATCGCTCAAAAACAATATAACAATCAAAATGGGAGAATCTTTGCTTTTAAAGGTGCAAATGACAGAATATCCAAACTAGAATTCTGTATTGTCCTGTTTAAAAGTCAACTATGCAATCAACCACTAGATGGGGCTAAATATCCACTAACACTAAGAAATAGAGTTTTGCCTTGATGTTCATTATGTTCAAAGTTAATGAAGATGACTGTCACAGCAGAGTGAGGGCTAGGGGATTCCTCCCTTTGAATATGAAGGGAAACATTTGGAAACTCTGAGCTTGGTACACGACAAGGTGACACTGGCTACGACTGAATTGTTAGGCTTTTTTCTCTCAATTTTTTTAATATTTATTTTGTTCTCTGCATGGTTGGGAAGGGCCCATCAGTCAGCATTTCACTGTTAGCCTACACCTGTTGTTTACAAAGCATGTGACAAATAACATTTGATTTTTGATTTGAAATGGAGTCTGGGTGAGATTGTGGAGAGATCGGTTGGTTGGCCCTCTGGCCCCTGGTATAAAGTAGCACGCTATACAGGGCATAGGGTGGGGTTTCAGATGCAGCCACTGTCCTTTTCCTGAAGGTGGCCCCCTCCATATCACTGTCCTATGGGGACTAACCAACCGATCTCTCAGCCATCCTCTCCAGCCTACTCAGAGGACTCATAAAGTGTAGCATATAGTAGACGAGAGGTTATTGGAGATCTGTAGACAGCAGATCTGGGTTCAAATATTATTTGAAATCTTTCAAATACTTAACTGTTGATTTGGCCTGCCTGTGGTTCTAGATGGACTGGGTTTACAGCTGTGCGACTATTCTACTGGTTCCATTGCGCCAGGCAAGCTCAACAACGCTCAAATAAAGAATTTGAAGTGATTTCAAATAGTATTTGAACCCAGGTCTGACGACTGTCACTGTGTTGTCCTGAGAGGGTTGCTGTGGTAATTGGCCATGATCGATGGGACGGGTCTCCCCCTTAGGCCTGGGCTGCACACTGAAGGAGGTGGGAGAGATGAGTGGATGCTAGGAGAGAGAGAGGGGGGTGGAGATACTAGGGGAGAGAGATGGGGAGAAGATATATGAGGGGGGAGATACTAGAGGAGAGAGA
>QNTS01006900.1:13019-34484 GCA_003317085.1 Hucho hucho
TACTAGACTGGTGGGGGTCAGGGAGAGAGTTGAGTTATGTACTAGACTGGTGGGGGTCGGGGAGAGAGTTTAGTTATTGACTAGACTGGTGGGGGTCGGGGAGAGAGTTGAGTTATGTACTAGACTGGTGGGGGTCGGGGAGAGAGTTGAGTTATGTACTAGACTGGTGGGGGCCGGGGAGAGAGTTTAGTTATTGACTAGCCTGGTGGGGGTCGGGGAGAGAGTTTAGTTATTGACTAGCCTGGTGGGGGTCAGGGAGAGAGTTTAGTTATGTACTAGCCTGGTGGGGGTCAGGGAGAGAGAACTGAAGAGTGGAAAATACTGCTAGGCTTTTTGACTTTTATCTCATTAGTTCCTTACTTCAGTGATGTGAGATAAACTTCTTAGCAACTTATCTAGGATCAGTGGTCTCATGAGTAGAAGGTAATGACATAGGCAGTTACATCACTAGGAGTTGACTGCAAGCATATTAAAGCAACTTGGACTTTTCCTATTTTGCAGAACTCAAGAGACATCAGTTGAATGTGTGATGTTCGATCTTTGACTTCTGTCTACAGCTTTATTTCAATTAAAATTGTTCTGATTTATAAGTGCACAATGAGTGTTCCTTATTTGTTAAGTAAATGACAGAGCCCAGAAAAGTGGAACCAACACTAACGTCAATGATGTGAGATAAACTTCTCAGCAACATATCTTTGATCAGTGGGTGAACACAGCTACCAACAGCAAACTCATCTGCTTTGAAAACCCCCACAGGAAACTTCTCCCAGGGCAGCAACGTTCCATACTGTCTGCTATACTATCAACTCTAACTTTCTACTGCTTAAGTTCACCTCTTATAATGGTTTACTGAACAACTTTAATATGGTCTGGATGTCTCATATTGAAACAATACCACAAAAGGTGTCTGTATTGAAATTATGCCCACTTCATGTTTTCAATAGCTGCTGGGTTGCTCAGTCCTGCCCTGGGGGTCTGTTGTCCTGTGGGTTGTCACTCTGGCCTTGACCTAACACACCTGAAACCAATAATGAATGTTTCACTAAGACCCTGAAGCTGAGTGAATGTGTTGGGTTGGGGTTCTGCAGGGCAGTGGACACATAGGGACAGGACAGGGAGACCCAGCTATATTGTGTGGATGGTAAAGAGCTCTACAGTACTATTAGGTCATATGAGATGAATTGTGCTGTTTCTGTGTTAATATATGTGTAGCTGTTTCCAAACCTTTCCATTGGGATAAAAACATAAACAAAAGGTGGGATGGAAATTGTGTTGAGTTATATACTAAACTGGTGGGGTCAGGGAGAGAGTTGAGTTATGTACTAAACTGGTGGGGTCAGGGAGAGAGTTGAGTTATGTACTAAACTGGTGGAGGTCAGGGAGAGAGTTGAGTAATGTACTAGACTGGTGGAGATCTGGCGTCCAGGCGGCCCTGGCAGCAGTTGTGGGTTCTGGGTAAAATCACTGGGGAAGCCAATCCAGAAAAAAAAGCCATTTTACAACTTGTGTTGTGATAATTGCATTGTTTGCTTTGTAACCTGTTAGTTTATATGCCTTGACACCGTGATGTATAAATCTGATGTATAAATCTGAGATTATAAGAAGTCACAGTATAAATCTGATGTATAAATCTGAGATTATAAGAAGTCACAGTGGCAGAATAAATTCAACCACACCTTTGTTTCATCACAAAACCAGAGAGCAACATCTGTTTTTTTATTTATTTTACATTTTATTTCATTTCACCTTAATTTAACCAGGTAGTCCAGTATAGAACAAGTTCCTTGCCAAGATAATAAACAAGCGTACAGTCAATAACACAATAGAAAAAAAAGAAAGTCTATATACAGTGTGTGCAAATGGCGTGGGGAAGTAGGCAATAAATAGGCTATAGTAGCGAAGTAAATTACAATTTAGCAGATGATGATGTGCAAGTCAAAGTCACCATTATTAGTCAGTTGTACAACCGAATGCCTTCAACCGAAATGTTTCTTCCGCATTTAACCCAACCCCTCTGAATCAGAGAGGTGCGGGGGGCTGCCTTAATCAACATCCACGGCGCCCCGGGGAACAGTGGGTTAACTGCCTTGTTCAGGGGCAGAACGACAGATTTTTTCCTTGTCAGCTCGGGGATTCGAACTCCGGTTACAAGTCCAACGCTCTAACCACTAGGCTACCTGCTGCCCAGTAGAGATACTGGTGTGCAAAAGAGCAGAAAGTAAATAAAAACAGTATGGGGATGAGGTAGGTAGATTGGGTGGGTTATTTACAGATGGATTATGTACAGCTGCAGCGATCGGTTAGCTGCTCAGATAACTGGTGTTTAAAGTTAGTGAGGGAGATATCTGTCATGTGAAGTCCACACATAACATATTACATGTAACAAACAGTTACATGACCTACAGCATGGTCAAGCAAGGTCATGTTTCTGACATTTTCTGACTACTAAACAACTATTGATTTAGAAACACAGTTACCGTAAATCACAAAGAAAACAGGAGCTGCCTCCACTATTTCAGCACCATTTCAACAACAGGAGCTGCCTCCACTCTTCCAGCACCATTTCAACAACAGGAGCTGCCTCCACTATTCCAGCACCATTTCAACAACAGGAGCTGCCTCCACTATTCCAGCACCATTTCAACAACAGGAGCTGCCTCCACTGTTCCAGCACCATTTCAACAACAGGAGCTGTCTCCACTATTCCAGCACCATTTCAACTTCAACATTTCAACATGTTAAACTTCCATCCTCTCAGGCCAGGGGCACAATGTAGGATTTTATGGTCGGATCAGAATCACCATTATAATCGTTGTCCAGTACGGAGAATTAAAACCACAAGTCCATATCCCTCCCTCCATCCATGGCTAATTTAGGAAAGGGAAAATTTTAGCTAGTTAGACAACCACACAATGAGATGCATTCAAGTTTTTTTCTGTAAATGATGACGTTTGGCTTGTGATGTGATTGGTCTGAAGCCAAATCCAAACTGGCTTCCCTTTACAATTCTATTTGGTGCACCAGGACCATTCACAGCTGAGCTCACTCAGTTTAGCTCAACACTGATTGGCTATTAATTAATAAAACATTTATCAAGAGAGGCCAAATTCTCGCTGGCTTCCCTTTCATTCAATGCTATGGGTGACAATATAATAAACCCACACAGTATCTAGAACTACACAATTATTAAATATTTACTGACTAGGAAATATAATAAACCTACACAGTATCTAGAACTACACAATTATTAAATATTTACTGACTACGAAATATATTAAACCCACACAGTATCTAGAACTACACAAATATTAAATATTTACTGACTAGGAAATATAATAAACCTACACAGTATCTAGAACTACACAATTATTAAATGTTTACTGACTAGGAAATATAATAAACCAACACGGTATCTAGAACTACAAAACAACAAAATCTCAAAGTGAACTTAAATGCTATTTTGCCCTAAACAGACAGTACATTGTGGCAGACTATCTGACCACTGTGACTGATAGAAAATGGAGAATAAATGGACAATGTACAGACTCAGTGAGCAGAGCCTTGCTATTGAGAGATGTTGTCATAGGCAGAGAGAAGACAGGCTATGTGCCCACTGCCCACAAAATGAGGTGGAAACTGAGATGCACTTTCTAACCTCCTGCCAAATGTACAACAATATCAGAGACACATATTTCCCTCAGATTACAAGGACAATATTGCTCCCGTATCTGTTAGGTGAAATAGCACAGTGTGCAATTATGTCAGCAGAATGTGGGCATGTTGTGATGAGAACAGGGTAACCAGTGGAGAACAAACATCACAGTGAATAAAACCTAGGACTAGATTTATCACTTTAGTTCATTTCCGTTGACATTTGTACTTCTACTTTTTGTACACACAGCTCACGCTCTCCTACACACACCAGCTGGCTGAGAGAGCCGGCTGGCTGAGAGGGCCCTAGTGGAGCCGGCTGGCTGAGAGGGCCCTAGTGGAGCAGGCTGGCTGAGAGGGCCCTAGTGGAGCAGGCTGGCTGAGAGGGCCCTAGTGGATCCAGCTGGCTGAGAGGGCCCTAGTGGAGCAGGCTGGCTGAGAGGGCCCAATTGGAGCCCTTCCCTTACTCTTTCTCTCTCCTCCACAAATCTCTCTCCACTCCCCTTCTCTCTCTTTCTCTTTCCTCCACAAATCTCTCTCCCCTCTCCTTTTCTCTCCCTTACCCTCATCTTTCCCCTACCCTCCACTGTCCCCTCCCGTCCTCTGCTCTCCCCAACACTCCTCTCGCCTCTCTCTCTCTGCTCATCTCTCTCACTCTCCCTCTCGCTCTCTCTCTCTTCCTGACATATAGTGTTGGACCTGTTGATCTTGACTCAGCTCATAGACCTCTGGCATCGACACCCCTCCCTTCTCCATAAGACCAATATAATATATACTCTCATTCGTTTACATAGAGACAGATACAATTCATCATTGACACACTGAATATACAACAGTCAGATGCATGACATCATCACAACTTAACTGACATTAGTGCCTGTCCCCAGATGGACAGTTAGACTACATAAAGTACATTTACAGGTGATCACATCATTGTCCTGCTTTGAGACACATTTTTACTGTCTGCTTCCAGTTGCATGTTCTTTTACTAGCCCTGCAAATTATAATATATCTTACAATATTAAAACATATCTCAGTAACTGTCACAAGTGTATATCAGTATAACAGCATCCTACCTGTGCTCCACAACATGTTCATCAATATCACTGCAGGTATCATATCTGTCTCTAACTGTGGCTCCACTGAGCTATACAGTCTACTGTCATGAAGAGTTGAAAATACTGCTAGGCTATATGACTTTTATATCATTACTTCCTTAAGTCTTTGATGGGAGATAAACTTCTTAGCAACTTATCTTGGGTCAGTGGTTGAACACACTACAGCAAACTGATATGTTAAGAAAAAACTCCACAGGAAACTGCTGACAGAGCAGCAACGTTTCACATAGTGTGTCCTACAATATCACCTCTAAATTTCTACTGCTTGAGTTCACCTCTTATTGAATATTGGCTTCATGTTCCAGCACCTAAATATAAACAGTACCAGCACCCATAATGAGTACTGATGAGGTCTCATGTTAGAGCAGGAGAAGGGGTGATGTGGTGTAGAAGCTAGAGGTCTGTTACCCAAGTCAACTCAACAGGTCTGATGCTATATGTCAGGGTCAGGCTGGGCTGGGCCAAGAGGGGAACAGGTTACTGGTTATGATGACATCACTGGTGAGAAGTCAGTGATAAAAAGATGAAGTGATGACAGGAAATTACATCATTTTGACAGGTACATCATAGTTGTATTTGTGCTGTCTATAAACAGTATATGTATGTGTCCCCCACAGTGTCCTCTGCTGGGATTTCTTGATTGGGCCAATACCGAATGAGAATTTATAATTATGCCCACCTGTGTAGTATTGTTGTTGTGGCATTGATTGCAATCGCCTTGCACGCTGAAGAAGGGATATCCCCTACCCACATCCCACCTCTAGGGGGCAGCAGACTCCACCCCGGAGCCACAGTAAGACATTCCATTTCCCCTACCCACATCCCACCTNTTACATCATTTTGACAGGTACATCATAGTTGTATTTGTGCTGTCTATAAACAGTATATGTATGTGTCCCCCACAGTGTCCTCTGCTGGGATTTCTTGATTGGGCCAATACCGAATGAGAATTTATAATTATGCCCACCTGTGTAGTATTGTTGTTGTGGCATTGATTGCAATCGCCTTGCACGCTGAAGAAGGGATATCCCCTACCCACATCCCACCTCTAGGGGGCAGCAGACTCCACCCCGGAGCCACAGTAAGACATTCCATTTCCCCTACCCACATCCCACCTCTAGGTGGCAGCAGACTTCACCCCGGAGCCACCGTAAGAAATTCCATTTCCACTACCCACATCCCACCTCTAGGGGGCAGCAGCCTTTACCAGGTACTTGGACAACCAGCATGGGTTACGTCCCAAATGGCCCCCCATTCCCTATATAGTTCAGTACTGTTGACCAGAGTCTTATTCCCTATATAGTGTACTACTTTATACCAGAGTCCTATCCCTATATGGTGCACTACTGTTGACCAGAGTCCTATCCCTATATAGGGAATTGGGCCCTGGTCAACAACAGTGAACTATATAGGGAATAGGGCCTAGGTCAACAGTAGTGAAATAAATAGGGAATAGGGCTCTGGTCAACAGTAGTGAACTATATAGGCAATAGGGCCCTGGTCACTAGTAGTTCACTATATAGGGAATAGGGCACTGGTCACTAGTAGTTCACTACATAGGGAATAGGGCCCTGGTCTCTAGTAGTTCACTATATAGGGAATAGGGTTCTAGTCACTAGTAGTGCACTATATAGGGAATAGGACTCTGGTCTAAAGTAATGCACTATATAGGGAATAGGGCTATGGTCAACAGTAGTTCACTACATAGGGATAGGGCCCTGGTCAACAGTAGTGCACTATATAGTGCACTACTTTTGACCAGAGCCCTATTCCCTATATAGTGCACTACTTTTGACCAGAGCCCTATTCCCTATATAATGCACTACTTTAGATCAGAGCCCTGGTAGTGCACTATATAAGGAATAGGGTTATTTTTGGTCCACACCCGTGGTCAACAAGGCACTGATTGATCCCAAATGTGTGTGATTGATATCAATCAATCAAACAAATGTATTTATAAAGCCCTTTCACCTCAGCTGATGTCACAAAGTGCTATACAGAAACCCAGTCTAAAACCCCAAACAGCAGCATCCAGGAGGACCTGAGCCCTAGGACCATGCCTCAGGACTACCTGGCCTGATGACTCCTGGCTGTCCCCAGTGCACCTGGTCGTGCTGCTCCTCCAGTTTCAATTGTTGTGCCTGCAGCTATGGAACCCTGACATGTTCACCGGAGGTGCTACCTTGTCCTAGACCTGCTGTATTCGACTCTCTCTCTCTCTCTCTCTCTACCTCACCTGCTGTCTTGACCTCTGAATGCTCTGTTAAGAAAAACCAACTGACAATTACTCCTGAGGTACTGACCTGTTGAACGGGAGAGTTGAACAGAGGCATCTGCTGTCAGTGTGTATGTGTTGCTGTCTTTCTCCGAGTTGTAAAAGCAAGCAGAGCAGAAACTGGCTACTCTTTAGTTGACTGATGTAGCTGGCAAGGTAACTGCTGTTTAACTTAATAAAAAAATATAAACTATTATTTATTCCCAGTGCTGAGGTAGTATTGTAATTTACATGTAACATTAGGTAATGTGTCATCCCCTCTCGACTGATGTGAATGAATTTACTGACAAGTATTAGCTATCACAGCCAGTTCAGCTCTAGCCTCTACCTTCTGTCAGATAGTGCTATAATAATAGCCACCGCATATCGCTATCTGACAGCTGTTGTGTGTATGTAAATGACTTGTAGCCTCGTCCTGTTTCAACAGAAGTAGATAAATTAATTTGGCTCTGCATTCGCCAGTTGATGAACTGTTAGACAGGGAGCTTGCCAAAAATTGGCTAACGTTAGCTATTCTTTGTTGTCTCAATCACACTAGGCCTGAATCAAATTATGAAACCAGCGGCAAACGAATGAAGACTGATTTTCTGACTTTTTTGTTGTTGCGTAATGTGAGTTTTTATTAGTCAGTAAAGCAATGTAACATTATTGATCTGTCAGTTTCCCTAGCTAATTCTCTACTTTTCACACTGACACAATAATAAAAAGCTCTACTGTACAGGCTACGCTGTCATGCTGCACTCTACACAACACAATGCTGTCTTAGCAGGATCAGATGGTGACAGGTGTCAATGCTGTCTTAGCAGGATCAGATGGTGACAGGTGTCAATGCTGTCTTAGCAGGATCAGATGGTGACAGGTGTCAATGCTGTCTTAGCAGGATCAGATGGTGACAGGTGTCAATGCTGTCTTAGCAGGATCAGATGGTGACAGGTGTCAATGCTGTCTTAGCAGGATCAGATGGTGACAGTGGTTGTTTTGTCTTATGAGAGACCTCCAGTGTTTATATTGGAGAATGTGGCGCATTTAAGGAGTGACACATTTTAGTTGATCATGTTGTGAAATGGAAGTTGTTTTCTGCTGGTTTTGAGCAAACTTGTCCAACTAAAACATGGGATATATTTGTTGTCTTAAGAGGGAAGGTGTTACTGGCGTTGGTTATTTCCATTTATATTTTGAGGTTGGACATTAGCACGTTGGGCGCACTGATTGGTGTCACCTCGTTAGTCAGTATGTGTTACTGACACGTGATACTTAAGAGAGGCTGGCCCACTGCTCCTGTTGGCTTGAGCAATGTGGAGGGTTAAGACCTTTAGTTGACTTTCCCTGTGTGATTTAAAAGAAAAACAATCCTGTATCCGATATTCTGTTTTTGTTTGTGATCTACGTTCTAATATGTGGGTTTTTGGTAGTGATGGGGATACTAAGCTCTCTTGAAGCATTGATCATTTCCAGCCAATTGTATCGAAAAATAGGTTAATCACTCGAGGCTTTCATCAACACGGTGAACACTAGTGACACCTGCTGGTCCAAATAATTTATAGCAGCCAAATTATTATAGCTGACTTAGACACGCCGTAGCTAGTGCACAGGGTCGCCTTGTCTTCTACCAAAACCAACACCAAACCAATCAGGTGGTTCTTCGATGATACAAAGCTTTGGACGCCGTTGACGTGCTTCTGATAAAGCGAAAAAAGTGTAGGCATACTGCTTTGAAATACATTTCATAGCGATTTCGACGCATACCTCGGAGCTGCTCTGGTATCAAACTTAACATCACTACTTTGTGTCTTGCTTCCTGTCTTTCAGTTTGGTGGGGGTTTCACTTAGTTTGGCCCTCATGGTGGGGGTCTTTTAGGTCCCAGTTGTTATTAGTCAACTTGAGTGTATTTCAGAACCCCTTCTAGAACCTCACCTGTTAGCGACTCTTCGTTACTTCCCCATTCTGTTTGATCAACATTTTTGGTTTCTTGTCAGGGGAACGTAACAAAACGGGAAGGTTCAATGATGCCACAGATTAGCAAATATTCCAAATATAACTCTGTTTTAATGTTAGATATCAAATGGGATCATAATGTATGTTACAAGCATATTTTATTTAAATAAACCTATTAGCAACCCATACAAAACGTCACTTGATATTCTCAAAGCATCAGCATTAAATACTCAACTTTCTTCATCCTTTAAAGCTTGATAATCAAAGCTTGATAATGAGTTGATGATTTGAATCAGCTGTTTAGTGCAAGGTCAAATCCAAAAATGTGCATCCCTTTAGGTCCCCAGGACCAGGATTAAGAAACCCTGCAGTCAATTGAAAAAAAAATCTAAAACATTACTGAACAAAAACAAAGTGGACTGGGTTCAATTGAGTTCAACTCAAGAACTGCCGGTAAATGTTGACATGGCCCTGATACAACCAGTTCCCATCACCATGACTGTCTGGGTCCCCAATGGAGCCCTATTCCTTATATAAGTCACTGTTTCTAGAAGTAGTGCACTATGTAGGGAATAGAGTAACATTTTGGACAGAGATTCAGTTTACTTACCTTGACCCTGTTCCTGCCCCCCACTCACTCCTCCCTCTCAGTTAAACAAATAGAGACATCCATTCACTATCAGTTCATTGGTAAACACCACCATGAGAGTTCTCAGCTACGTGTACAGAAATACATATTCAGAACTTTTTAATTCCTCCTCAGACCCCTCCCCTTATTCTGGCCCACTCCTTGGTCTGAATTGGTTTTGATCATCCCAGTGTTGAGAAGGGAACAGGAGGTTGTTTTTTTACCCAAAGATCCTGATGAAATTTATTAAGTGGGAAGCAACCGTGGGGTGAGGAGGAGGAGTGAGGAGGAAGAGTGGGGTTTGACTAGTTTAGGGTTGCAACATGACTAGGGGGATGGGTGAATTCTGAAACAGTGTGTATATAAGGGTAAGCAATATTCAGACCTCCAGTTCCATTAGCAAGCTGTGATTGTGATATGAAGATGAAGAAGTATGTCTCTGTCGTTCCTCTGCTGTTGCTCCTCTGTCTGTCTGGGGTAGAGGTCACCAAAGGTCAAGGGGTAGAGGTCACTAATGCTGTAGAGTTCAAGACAGAACTCGAGGTGGTCAAAACACCAGCAGACGGAAAGACAGATGGACAGACAGACTCTGAGCCGGACCTCTGGGCTGAGCTGAGAGCGCTGAGAGACATGGTAGTGGAACAGGATGTCACTCAGTCAACTGGAGGACGTGAAGACACAGAATTCAGGTAATAAGAGTTGCCACACTTCAAAAAATGTCAATCTGACCAAGATTTTTGGTAGTGTATGGAGATAATGACGTTACATGTTCTTGTTTTGAGTTGCTCCCACTTACCCAGATAATGTATTTACTTGTTTTGAGTTGCTCCCACTTACCCAGGTAATGTATTTACTTGTTTTGAGTTGCTCCCACTTACCCAGGTAATGTATTTACTTGTTTTGAGTTGCTCCCACTTACCCAGGTAATGTATTTACTTGTTTTGAGTTCATTTTTCTTTCCCAGACAATCAAGATAATTTGTCTTGTTTTACAATATTCTGACTTGTTTCAAGCCTTTTTTTATGTTAAAATAAGCAAAACGATCTGCCATTGTACTAAGATAGTTTACATTGGTAAGGTGTCAGTGCATTCTGATGGTAAGAGAGATCTAGGTACGATCACACTCAACACAGCACATTGAATATTGCGCAACATACAGACACAATGTGGACACTGGCGCCAGATAGGAGACATGTTAAAACCAGTGGTGGAAAAAGTACTCAATGGTCATACTTAAAAGTAACGTGCAAGTAAAGATACCTTAATAGAAAATTGTTAAAGTAAAATTTTAAGTCACCCAGTAAAATACTACTTAAGTATATTTCAAACCAAATACTTTTAAGTATCAAAAGTAAATGGAACTGCTAAAATGTAAGCAAATCAGCCGGCACAATTGTCTTGTTTTTTGACAGATACACAGGGCCACACTCAGATATAATATACAAACTAAGAATTTGTGTTTAGGGAGTCTGCCAGATCAGAGGCAGTAGGCATCACCAGGGATGTTCTCTTGGTAAGTGTGTGAATTGGACCATTTTCCTGTCAAAATGTAACAAGTACTTTTGGGTGTCATGGAAAATGTATGGAGTAAAAAGTACATTATTTTACTTTATTAAAATAAAGTAAAAAATGTAAAAGTTGGCAAAATATAAATAAAGTAAAGTAAAGTACAGATACACCAAAAAAACAACTTAAGTAGTGCTATAAAGTATTGTTACTTAAGTAATTTACGCCACTGGTTAAAACCACTTATAGGTGCTCTGAACTGTCGTCAGATAGTGATCCATTTTTCATAAACATTTAATCCAGATCAAAATTATCCTTTGTTTTGTTCAATTCTGCTCCTTCAGATGTGGCCCGTCAGGACCCGGTAACGAACTCGGGTCCCCGGTGTGAGAACCAGTCACTTAGCACCCTGAGCCACAAGTAGTCGGCAGAACCCAGAAGATGAGGCAGACACAGCCGTAATAGAGATGGTGTATTTAATAGTGACACAAATTGAAAGAACTTCAGGCAAAAATAATCCACCAAGACAAAAAGGTAAATCAACATGGAAAGAAGGAAGAGCAAGAAATAGTCTCAAAAGAATAATCCAAAAATAACGATACCCAAAACAAAGTTCCACAAGAGCATCCAACTGGAGCAAAAACGTTCACAGCTTCACTGAGGCAGGGTGCTAACATTCAAACACAGAGCAAAGAACTAAGGAAAACTAAGGGTTTAAATGCATACAAGGGAAACGAGGCACAGGTGCAATTAATAACTGGAAACAAGGGAAAAAGAAAAGAAAGGATCAGACAAAAAAAACACAATGGGAGCCTCTAGTGGTCAAAAACCGGAAAACACCCGGCCAAATGTTGACAGCCCCTCCTTGTTTTTGGATGGAGTTTGACATGTTAAGTCAAAACAGAATCAAATCTCTCACATAACACATCATATACTCCAACAGAGACATTTGGTTGAAATATTGTCTTTCTTTATCTTTGTAAAGTGAAGGGGGACTGAAATTGAATGGAGGACCAGGATTGAGACAGCACAATATTATTTAAATCTGGATTTAATGTAAAAAAACTGGGCCTTGGGAATAACGTGGCTGTGTACAAATTCTATACTATGTAAACATTCTATGCTATGTAAACATTCCATACTATGTAAAGATTCTATACTATGTAAACATTCTATACTATTTTAACATTCTATACTATGTAGACATTATATACTACGTAAACATTCTATGCTATGTAAACATTCTATGCAATGTAAACATTCTATGCTATGTAAACATTCTATACTATGTAAACAGTCCATGTTATGTAAACATTCTATACTATGTAAACATTCTATACTATGTAAACATTCTCTGCTATGTAAACATTATATACTATGTAAACATTCTATGCTATGTAAACATTATATACTATGTAAACATTCTATGCTATGTAAACATTATATACTATGTAAACATTCTATGCTATGTAAACATTATATAATATGTAAACATTGGGGCAAAATATACAATACTCCTTGTGTTATTTCTTTGATTTGCTTTTCCCTCATTCTTTTTTTTTTATCTTTATTTAACTAGGCAAGTCAGTTAAGAATAAATTCGCCTTATCCATGATATCTTTACAGATCTGACCATAGCTCAAAGACGCTAGTCGGAAGCTTTAAAATGTGAGCTGAACAATAACTAATAACATTCATGATAGGATTGTTTTAGGGCCACAGTGTTGAGAACGTTCTTTCGTTGATATGAATCAGACAACACAAGACCCTTATTAATACCTGGTGCTTGATTGAGATGGTAGGAATCAGACAACACAAGACCCTTATTAATACCTGGTGCTTGATTGAGATGGTAGGAATCAGATATCACAAGACCCATATTAGTACCAGGTGTAAATGGTCAATAAGAGTTGTTGTGGTTGTTATTCCAGAGATGGAGAACAGGCTGAGAACTGCAGAGAACCAGGTGAAGCTACTGAAGGCTGAGAATCAAGGTAAAAAATGAGATTTTGGTGAATCTGTGATTTGGGTAATTTATTTGAACCAATATTATGTATTTATTTATTGATCGTTTTGTATGATTTCAATCACTTTCTGATTGCACCCCTTTTGATTTGAACAACACGTCCATGTTTGCCCGTGGTGGAAGCGGTTAGAAAGGGACATGGTGAACCTGAATGCCAAAACATTCAGGACATACAGTGAGGGGAAAAAGTATTTGATCCCCTGCTGATTTTGTACGTTTGCCCACTGACAAAGGAATGAACAGTCTATAATGTTAATGGTAGGTTTATTTGAACAGTGAGAGACAGAATAACAACAAAAAAATCCAGAAAAACGCATTAGAAAAATGTTATAAATTGATTTGCATTTTAATGAAGGAAAGTGTTTGACCCCCTCTCAATCAGAACGATTTCTGGCTCCCAGGTGTCTTTTATGCAGGTAACGAGCTGAGATTAGGAGCACACTCTTAAAGGGAGTGCTCCTAATCTCAGCTTGTTACCTGCATAAAAGACACCTGTCCACATGGCCAAGACCAAAGAGCTCTCCAAGGATGTCAGGGACAAGATTGTCGACCTACACAAGGCTGGAATGGGCTACAAGACCATCGCCAAACAGCTTGGTGAGAAGGTGACAACAGTTGGTGCGATTATTCGCAAATGGAAGAAACACAAAATAACTGTCAACCTCCCTCAGCCTGGGGCTCCATGCAAGATCTCACCTCGTGGAGTTGCAATGATCATGAGAACGGTGAGGAATCAGCCCAGAACTACACGGGAGGATCTTGTCAATGATCTCAAGGCAGCTGGGACCGTAGTCACCAAGAAAACAATTGGTAACACACTACGCCGTGAAGGACTGAAATCCTGCAGCGCCCGCAAGGTCCCCCTGCTCAAGAAAGCACATATACATGCCCGTCTGAAGTTTGCCAATGAACATCTGAATGATTCAGAGGACAACTGGGTGAAAGTGTTGTGGTCAGATGAGACCAAAATGGAGCTCTTTGGCATCAACTCAACTCGCCGTGTTTGGAGGAGGAGGAATGCTGCCTATGACCCCAAGAACACCATCCCCACCATCAAACACGGAGGTGGAAACATTATGCTTTGGGGGTGTTTTTCTGCTAAGGGGACAGGACAACTTCACCGCATCAAAGGGACGATGGACGGGGCCATGTACCATCAAATCTTGGGTGAGAACCTCCTTCAGTCAGCCATGGCATTGAAAATGAGTCGTGGATGGGTATTCCAGCATGACAATGAACCAAAACACACGGCCAAGGCAACAAAGGAGTGGCTCAAGAAGAAGCACATTAAGGTCCTGGAGTGGCCTAGCCAATCTCCAGACCTTAATCTCATAGAAAATCTGTGGACAGAGCTGAAGGTTCGAGTTGCCAAACATCAGCCTCGAAACCTTAATGACTTGGAGAAGATCTGCAAAGAGGAGTGGGACAAAATCCCTCCTGAGATGTGTACAAACCTGGTGGCAAACTACAAGAAACGTCTGACCTCTGTGATTACCAACAAGGGTTTTGCCACCAAGTACTAAGTCATGTTTTGCAGAGGGGTCAAATACTTATTTCCCTAATTAAAACGCAAATCAATTTATAAAAATGTGTTTTCCTGGATTTTTTTGTTGTTATTCTGTCTCTCAATGTTCAAATAAACCTACCATTACAATTATAGACTGATCATTTCTTTGTCAGTGGGAAAACGTACAAAATCAGCAGGGGATCAAATACTTTTTTCCCTCACTGTAGACGTGTTCCAAGTTGACCCATGTTGCACACCCCACCCTACCATGAGACTTCCATGTCTTCATCACTGGAAAAAATCATGGAGGACTTTGACATCATTTGAAAGCTGACAAACAGGGTTGTTAAACTATTCTATGATTTTATTTTTATGTTTAACGTTGAATATTTAACATATATTATCTTAAAACGCGAAGAGACAGAACACAGGTAGAGGAGCTGAAGAGAGAGAACACAGGTAGAGAAGAAGAAGAGAGAGAACAAAGGTAGAGGAGAAGAAAAGAGAGAACACAGGTAGAGAAGAAGAGAGAGAACACACATAGAGGAGAAGAAGAGAGAGAACACACATAGAGGAGAAGAAGAGAGAGAACACACAGGGGAAAAGAAGAGAGAGAACAGGTAGAGGAGAAGAGAGAGAGAACACAGGTAGAGATGGAGGATGAGCTGAAGAGAGAGAGAAAAGGTAGAGGTAGAGGAGGAGCTGAGGACAGAGAACAGGTAAAGGAGTAGAGATTAGGCTGCCATAATAACTAAAGCATTACAACCACAAATTGTTGTCTGATCATTTAAACCATTGTCGTGCTAGTTTCTGACCAGTCTGTGTTTTTGTTTGTTTACTCTTTACTCAGAACGGAAGGTCGTGTTCTCTGTTACTTTGGGAGTTGGGGGTTACTATGGACCCACATCCACTACCCTGGTCTACAAGGACATCCTGACAAACATCGGCAATCACTACAACCCAACTAATGGTGAGTTACAATGTATGCTTTGCTGCAGTTTCTTACTCTTGAACTGATCTGAGGAGAGTGTTTATCTGAAGTATCTATGGAGAGTGTTCATCTGAAGTATCTATGGAGAGTGTCCAACTGAATTAGGCTCACATTTCATAAAAATGTTTTAAAAAAAGTGTAGCAGTCGGACGCTTGTCCCGTCTAAATATCGTTTTCCTTGCTTTTTTCGTATATATTTTAATATCACTTTCCATCAACGGACTGAATATACTCTCCTGCAACCCGCCTCTCTCAATGTGGTACGGATCTGCTATTTTTATACTTCAAAAGCTAGCCAGCTAACTGGCTACCAGCTAATTGGCTACTAGCTAGCCGCGGCCCACTAACTGTCTAGAGCACATCGGACTGTTAGCCTAAGAGGCCTGTCGGACAAATTCTCTGGTTTACCATATGGAGCCCTGCTGATCTGTCTTCTGAGCCGGAACCTCAACAGCAGCTAGCCAGCTAACTAGCTACTAGCTAGTAGTCAGCCAGCCACTGCTAGCGGTCATCAGCCACCTCTAGCACGGACAACTCAAGCCAGTCTGCACAGCACGACTCAAACCAGAGCAACTCTGACTTATTTTTATCCATATCTCCAGATTCCTGAATCTTTTTTCACCTGGATCATCCCAGCTAGCTAGCTGCTATCCGAGAGGCCACTCCTGGCTAACGTCTTTGTCCCGAAGCAAGAAACAATTAGCCTGGAGCCAGCCTTGCTAGGCCCATCCCCTGGCTAGCCGTAGAGGTCAATCAGCCACTCCTTGGGCTACAATACCTATTTTGCCAACTGGCCTGGAACCCCGCCGACCCATCACAACTGGACCACCGATTTGATTCGCCCAAGTTTTTTTTTTCTCAACTGACTCCGCCGTCGCAACGTTCCCAAATGCCGCGGCCCGCTAGCTGCCTTGAACACATCGGACTGTTAGCTTAAGAGGCCGATCGGACAAACTCTTTGGCCACTATACCTATTTTGCCAATTGGCCTGGTTTACTATATGAGCCCTGCTGATCCATATGCTGATGGAACAGCACGAGGGGGCCACAACAGACTTTCTTCCATCACGACGTCCCTCCAAGGCGTTTCTGCTAGCTTACTAGCCCCGGCCTGCTAGCTGCTTGAAGCCACTGACTAGACTCCTTTGACCACTCGGCTATGCATGCCTCTCGCTAACGTCAGTATGCCTTGTCCATTGCTGTTTTGGTTAGTAAATATTGCCTTATTTCACTGTAGAACCTCTAGCCCTGCTCAATACGCCTAAGTTAATACTTTAGGACCACCTCCCACACAAGCGGTGACATCACCTGGTTTAAATTATACATTATGCCTTGAATCTATTCTACCGTACCCAGAAATCTGCTCCTTTTACTCTCTGTTCTGAACGTACTAGGCGACCAGTCCTTTTAGCCTTTAGCCGTACCCTTATCCTACTCCTCCTCTGTTCCTCTGGTGATGTGGAGGTTAATCCAGGCCCTGCAGTGCCTAGCTCCACTCCCACCCCCCAGGCGCTATCATTTGTTGACTTCTGTAACCGTAAAAGCCTTGGTTTCATGCATCTTAACATTAGAAGCCTCCTCCCTAAGTTTTATTTACTGCCCTAGCACACTATGCCAACCCGGATGTCCTAGCCGTGTCTGAATCCTGGCTTAGGAAGACCACCAAAAACCATGAAATTTCCATCCCAAACTATACAAATTTTCGACAAGATAGAACTGCCAAAAGGGGGCGGTGTTGCAATCTACTGCAGAGATCTGTCTTACTATCCAGGTCTGTACCCAAACAATTCAAGCTTCTACTCTTAAAAATCTATCTTTCCAGAGACAAGTTTCTCACCGTTGCCGCTTGCTATAGACCACCCTCTGTCCCCAGCTGTGCCCTGGACACCATATGTGAATTGATTGCCTCCCATCTATCCTCAGAGCTAGCGCCCCACTCCCGACACTACCCGGTGAAATGTAAGGCGCCAAATTCAAAATCTAGAATCGCCCATTGAAACACGCGTTCAAATATACCTATAAACTTTTCCTAAACAAATCAAATACCAGTTATAATGCATCCTTAGCTATCCTTTTATGAATATTAGCGATAATATTTCACTCGGATGGTCACCTAAACGTTATATAAGTAAAATAAAGTGGGGCGCGCACCCAGACTCACGCCCGAGAAAACTTGTTGACATTTCAGGTCCCCTTACCATTTCCTGTTCCTATCTGTTCCTCTTACTCCAATCACTCTCAGTCTTTGTATATAGACTGTTGACATCTAGTGGAAGCCATAGGTACTGCAATCCAGGAGCTGGATTGCCTTGAAGTCAATGGGGAGAGTGTCAAACTGAGCAAAGGTCACCAAAAACAACATTTCCGGATGGATTTTCCTCTCGTTTTCGCCTGCTATATCAGTTCTGTTATACTCACAGACATTATGTTAACACTTTTAGAAACGTCAGAGTGTTTCCTATCCAATAGTACTAATTATGTGCATATCCTATTTTCTGAGCCTGAATGGCAGGCATTTTACTTTGGGCATGCCAGACTCTCCAAAACCGTCACCTCTGCTGCCGCTCCCTAAGAAGTTAAAAGTGCCTTCCTCACTATATTCAAAAAATGTAGATCCAGGAACAGATATAGTCCTTGGTTCACTCCAGACCTGTTTGCCCTTGACCAGCACAAAAACATCCTGTGCCGTTCTGCATTTGCATCGAATAGCCCCCGCGATATGCAACTTTACATGGAAGTTAGGAACCAATATACACAGGCAGTTAGGAAAGCTACGGTTCGTTTTTTGAAGCAGAAAAAATGTGCATCCTGTAGCACAAACTCAAAAAAGTTCTGGGACACTGTAAAGTCCATGGAGAATAAGAGCACCTCCTCCCAGCTTCCCACTGCACTGGGACTAGGAAATACTGTCACCACCGACAAATCCACTATAATTGAGAACTTTAATAAGTATTTTTCTACAACTGGCCATGCTTTCCACCTGGCTCCCCTAACCCGGTCAACAGCCCTGCACTTGCCACAGCTGCAAAATCTGAACCCCTACAAATCAGCCGGGCTAGACAATCTGGACCCTCTCTTTCTAGAATGATCTGCCGAAATTGTTGCAACCCCTATTACTAGCTTGTTCAACCTCTTTTTATATCGTCTGAGATTCCCAAAGATTGGTAAGCTGCCGCGGTCATCTACCTTTTCAAAGGGGGAGACACTCTAGACCCAAACTGTTACAGACCTATATGTATCCTACCCTGCCTTTCTAAGGTCTTCGAAAGCCAAGTTAACAAACAGATTACCGACCATTTTGAATCCCACCGTACCTTCTCCACTATGCAATCTGGTTTCAGAGCTGGTCATGGGTGCATCTCAGCCACGCTCAAGGTCCTAAACAATATCATAACCGCCATTGATAAGAGACATTACTGTGCAGCCGTTTTCATCGACCTGGCCAAGGTTTTCGACTCAATCAATCGCCACATTCTCATTGGCAGACTCAACAGCCTTGGTTCCTCAACTACTTCTCTGAAAGAGTTCAGTGTGTCAAATCGGAGGGCCTGTTGGCCAGACCTCTGGCAGGCTCTATGGGGGTGCCACATAGTTCAATTCTTGGGCCGACTCTCTTCTCTGCATACATCAATGATGTCGCTCTTGCTGCTGGTGATTCTCTGATCCACCTCTAAGCAGACTACACCATTCTGTGTACTTCTGGGTCTTCTTTGGACATTGTGTTAATTAACCTCCAGACGAGCTTCAATGACAAACAACTCTCCTTCCTTGGCCTCCAACTGCTCTTAAATGTAAGTAAAACGAAATTCATGCTCTTTAACCGATCACTGCCCGCACCTGACTGCGGGCAGTGATCGGTTAACTAACTTAGACTATGTGGACAACTACAAATACCTAGGTGTCTGGTTAGACTGTAAACTCTCCTTCTAGACTCAAATTAAGCATCTCCAAATCAAAATTAAATCTAGAATTGGCTTCCTATTTCGCAACATTGCATCCTTCATGCATGCTGCCAAACATACCCTTGTAAAACTGACCATCCTACCGGTCCTCGAATAGCCTCCAACACTCTACTCAACAAATTGGATGCAGTCTATCACAGTGCCATCCGTTTTGTCACCAAAGCCCCATATACTACCCACCACTGCGACCTGTACGCTCTCGTTGGCTGGCCCTTGCTTCATACTCGTTGCCAAACCCACTGTCTCCAGGGCATCTACAAGTGTTTGCTAGGTAAAGCCCCGCCTTATCTCAGCTCACTGGTCACCATAGCAGCACCCACCCGTAGCACGCGCTCCAGCAGGTATATATCACTGGTCACCCCCAAAACCAATTCCAAATTTGGCCGCCTTTCCTTCCAGTTCTCTGCTGCCAATGACTGGAATGAACTACAAAAATCACTGAAGGTGGAGACTCATATATCCTCACTAGCATTAAGCACCAGCTGTCAGTGCAGCTCACAGATCTCTGCACCTGCACATAGCCCATCTGTAAACAGCCCATCCTACTACCTCATCCCCATACTGTATTTACTTATTTATTAATCTTGCTCTTTTGCACCCCAGTATCTCTACTTGCACATTCAACTTCTGCACATCTACCATTCCAGTGTTTAATTGCTATAATGTATAATGCCCTACCTACCTTATCTTACCTCATTTGCACTCACTGCATATAGACTTCTTTTTTTATAAATTTTTATTGACTGTATGTTTTTCATTCCATGTGTAACTCTTTGTTGTTGTATGTGTGAACTGCTGTGCTTTATCTTGGCTAGGTCGCAGTTGTATATGAGAACTTGTTCTCAACTAGCCTACCTGGTTAAATAAAAGTTTTTTTGTTTTTTTTATTAAATCTCTTTCCCAGGTCACTTCACAGCCCCAGTGAGGGGAGTGTACTACTTCAGAATCGCCTTGTTTGGAATCGTAGAAAGAAACAGCGGCATTCATTGCAACCTCCGCACAAACGGCAACATAACCCTGAAAGCAGGTCTTTGGGAATACATTGCAAAGTCCCAGCACCATGTAGCTAATGCTGCCTCTCTGCTGCTAGAGCAGGGAGATGTAGTTGACGTTCAACTGGGTGGAACCACAATTTATGATGATAGTCACAAGAGAAACACCTTCAGTGGCTTCCTGCTCTTCCCAGTGTGAGATGCTAATCAGTGAACCACAATGCAAATAAGCCTTCAGCCAATGTGTATTTATCCTCTATATTCATTTCTATTGATTGCAATGTTGTGTCTCCCTGGAGCACCCTTCAATTTTTTGATTATAAAATAAATTAAATCAATTGATTGTTCAATAAATAAATAAACCAATCTGTCAATCACAACGAATCTTTCTGTACGTGAAAATAAAAGTTTAGCAACATATGTATTCTCATGTCTGTTGTGGCCTCAAGATCATTCAATATTTACTGTCATTCTATTTCTATCTATAGACATCCCATGGATTAGAGATGTTCACTGTAAATGAGTTGTTGATAATACTATGCTCTGCTGGTAAAACAGTTATTCTACTGTTAGGTATGGTAGAGTAGCTGTTAGGTATGGTAGAGCAGTGATTCTGCTGTTAGGTATAGTAGAGCAGCTGTTATGTATGGTAGAGTAGCTGTTAGGTTGGGTAGAGTAGCTGTTAGGTATGGTAGAACAGCTGTTAGGTATGGTAGAGCAGCTGTTAGGTATGGTAGAGCAGCTGTTAGGTAGGGTAGAGTAGCTGTTAGGTATGGTAGAGCAGCTGTTAGGTATGGTAGAGCAGCTGTTAGGTATGGTAGAGCAGCTGTTAGGTATGGTAGAGCAGCTGTTAGGTATGGTAGAGCAGCTGTTA
>QNTS01006901.1:31701-44836 GCA_003317085.1 Hucho hucho
TTATAGTTATAGTCTTCAGGTTATTATAGTTATAGTTATAGTCTTCAGGTTATTATAGTTATAGTTATAGTCTTCAGGTTATTATAGTTATAGTATTCAGCTTATTATAGTTATAGTTATAATCTTCAGGTTATTATAGTTATAGTTATAGTCTTCAGGTTATTATAGTTATAGTTATAGTCTTCAGGTTATTATAGTTATAGTCTTCAGGTTATTATAGTTATAGTTATAGTCTTCAGTTTATTATAGTTATAGTTATAGTCTTCAGCTTATTATAGTTATAGTCTTCAGGTTATTATAGTTATAGTCTTCAGGTTATTATAGTTATAGTCTTCAGGTTATTATAGTTATAGTTATAGTCTTCAGGTTATTATAGTTATAGTTATAGTCTTCAGTTTATTATAGTTATAGTTATAGTCTTCAGCTTATTATAGTTATAGTTATAGTCTTCAGATTATTATAGTTATAGTTATAGTATTCAGGTTATTATAGTTATAGTATTCAGGTTATTATAGTTATAGTATTCAGATTATTATAGTTATAGTTATAGTCTTCAGGATATAAAAGTTGTAGTTATAGTCTTCAGGTTATTATAGTTATAGTCTTCAGGTTATTATAGTTATAGTCTTCAGGTTATTATAGTTATAGTATTCAGGTTATTATAGGTATAGTATTCAGATTATTATAGTTATAGTTATAGTCTTCAGGATATAAAAGTTGTAGTTATAGTCTTCAGTTTATTATAGTTATAGTATTCAGGTTATTATAGTTAAAGTCTTCAGGTTATTATAGTTATAGTCTTCAGGTTATTATAGTTATAGTATTCAGGTTATTATAGTTAAAGTCTTCAGGTTATTATAGTTATAGTATTCAGATTATTATAGTTATAGTTATAGTCTTCAGGATATAAAAGTTGTAGTTATAGTCTTCAGTTTATTATAGTTATAGTATTCAGGTTATTATAGTTAAAGTCTTCAGGTTATTATAGTTATAGTCTTCAGGTTATTATAGTTATAGTATTCAGGTTATTATAGTTAAAGTCTTCAGGTTATTATAGTTATAGTTTTCAGGTTATTATAGTAATAGTCTTCAGGTTATTATAGTTATAGTCTTCAGGTTATTATAGTTATAGTCTTCAGGTTGTCAAAATATTCCAAGCCCACAATAACAGACCGCAATACAATAAACAATCACTTACAAACAAACATGGAGGAACAGAGGGTTAAATAATGAACAAATAATTGTGGGATTGAAACGAGGGGTGTAAAACAAGGACAAAACCAATGGAAAATGAAAAATGGATCGGCGATGGCTAGAAAACCGGTGACGTCGACCGCCGAACGCCGCCCGAACAAGGAGAGGGACCGACTTCGGCGGAAGTCGTGACAAATACAATGTTTACAACATCTACAATACAACATCTACAATAATACAACATTTACAACATCTACAATACAACATCTGCAATACAACATCTACAATACAACATTTACAACATCTACAATACAACATCTACATTACAACATCTACAACATATACAATACAACATTTACAACATATACAATACAACATTTACAACATCTACAATACAACATTTACAACATCTACAATACAGCATCTACAATACAACATTTACAACATCTGCAATACAACATCTACAATACAACATTTACAACATCTACAATATAACATTTACAACATTTACAATACAACATCTACAATACAACGTTTACAACATTACAAAACAGCATCTACAATCCAACATTTACAATGTCTACAATACAACATTTACAATATCTACAATACATTTACAATTCAACATTTACAACATTGACAATACAACATTTACAACACAACATTTACAATACAACATTTACAACTTTTACAATACAACATTTACAATACAATATTTACAACATTTACAATACAACATTTACAATATTTACAATACAACATTTACAACATCTACAATACAACATCTACAATACAACATTTATAACATTTACAATACAACATCTACAACATCTACAATACAACATCTACAATACAACATTTACAATACAACATTTACAACATTTACAACATCTACGATACAACATTGATAATACCACCATACATACTGTCACGACTTCCACCAAAGTCGGTCCCTCTCCTTGTTCAGGCGATGTTCGGCGGTCGACGTCACCGGTTTTCTAACCATCACCGCTCCCCTTTTTTGTGTGTCCTTTGGTTTTGTCATTATTGTTTACACCTGTTGTTAATTATCTCCCAATCACGCTCCTGCATATATTCCTTCCTTCCCCTCTTTCCCCTGTGCGTGATTGTCAGTGTTCATTGTAGTTTCCCAGTCTGTGTACTGACGGCTGGTATATTTTGGTTCTCGTTGTTTCCGGGTTGTTTGTTTCGCCCGTTATTTTTGATTGTGTGGGTAATTGCCTCACCAGCTTGTGTTGTACTATTGACTGGTGGCTTTATTAAATTACCTTTTCACATGCATCTCAACCTCCTGCGCCTGATTCCTTTCCACTACGGAACCACTCATTGACACATACTGTACGTGTGTGTAGAGTGTGTGTGATAGCCTGTGTGTGTCTCTTCATAGTCTGAGTTGTTCAATAAGGTGTACTTCTGTTTTGCTACTCTGTTCTGGGCCAACTGAAATTTGCCTATGTCCCTTTTTGTGGCACTTGACCGTATGACTGGGCAATAGTCCAGGTGCGACAAAACTAGGACCGGTATGACTAGTTTTGCTGATAGCAATGTCAAGAAAGCAGAGCAGCGCTTTAATATGGACAGACATCTCCCCATCTTAGCTGCTGTTGCATCAATATGTTTTTACCAGTATAGTTTGAAATCCATGGTTACACCAAGCAATTTAGTCTCCTCAATGTTCTCAATTTCCACATTATTAATTACAATATTTAGTTGAGGATTAGGGTCTAGTGATCATTTGTCCCAAATACAATGCTTTTAGGTTTGAAATATTTAGGACTAGCGTATTACTGTTGCCACTCATTCTAAAACTGACTGCAGCTCTTTATTAAGTGTTGCGGTGAGTTCACTTGCTGTGGTAGCTGACGTGTATAGTGTTGAGTCATCACCATACATAGGCACACTGGCTTTTCACACTACCAGTGACAGGTAACTCTCGATCCACAGTAAAGCAGGGGATGTAAAGCCATAACATATTATTTTTTCCAGCAGCAGATTGTGATTGATAATGTCAAAAGCTGCACTGAAGTCAAACAAAACAGCTACAACAATCATCTTAACATCAATTTCTTTCAGTTAATCATCAGTAATTTGTGTAAGTGCCGTACATGTTGAATGTTCTTCCCTATAAGAGTGCTGAAAATCTGTTGTTAGTTTGTTTACTGTGAATTAGCATTGTATCTGGTCAAACACCATTTTGTCCAATAGTTTGCTAAGGGTTGGTAACAGGCTGATTGGTCAGCTGATTAGTCACTGATTGGTCACTTCCCTCTCCTCCCTCTCCTCTCTCTCCTCCCTCTCTTCCCTCTCCTCCCTCTCCTCACTCACTTCCCTCTCCTCCCTCTCCTCTCTCTCCCCTCTCTTCCCTCTACTCTCTCTTCCCCTAACCATAGAGAAAGTACATCCATATAAACCAGCCCCTCTGATCTCCAAGCCAGAAATTCCAGACCAGATTGCCTCTGCCACACCATTGAGATCCGTGAAACACGGAAACAGCAGCCCCACGCACAAAGAATCCCTGGAATGCCATTAAAATGTAGGATTCATTTGTTTTCCCGTGGCGGAGGTGGCAAGGGAGTTGGGAAGTATGTTTTGATCATTCAACCATTGAAAATAATCCTTCTAACCGTGACCATATGGTTTTGGCGATGGACCACACACACGCACACACACAAGCATACACACACACACACACACACACACACACACACACACACACACACACACACACACACACACACACACACACACACACACACACACACACACACACACACACACACACACACACACACACACACACACACACACACACACACACACACACACACACACACAAACCCTACAGTACAAGTAGAAATCAACATCCATCCACATATTGTACGCACACACAGACACACACAGACACACACCAACCCTTGCCTGGCTACCCAGATCCCTTGCTCCGGCCAAACGCTATGCCACGCCACGCCCACGGATGTTAGTTTCTTCTCCGCAATGAGTCTGGATATGAGTACCTCCCCGACCCTTCATCGAATACGAACACATTCGGGGCGTCTGATTGATCCAGAAACTGATGGGTTGTGTCAGAGCCAGAACACAAGCGGGTAAAGCGGCGATTTGAAATTGGTTTTTGAGTAAAGTGTTGGTCCTTTGCCTAAATATGGGACTCATCAACCCCCCCCTCTTTCTCTCTCTCTCTCTCTCTCTCTCTCTCTCTCTCTCTCTCTCTCTCTCTCTCTCTCTCTCTCTCTTCCTCCCATGTTTATGTGCTCATTGAGCTGACTAGGGAGATTTGTGTACTGTGAAGTGAAGAGGGACTTAGAGGGGGACCAACAACATGAGGAATAGCTCAGTCACAGCTGGAGAGCAGCCTCCTACTATGTGGTGTCACTAACCAGACTTGTTTTGTGCAAAACAACACAGTTATTTTGCACGAATTATGTAGGAATCACACGACAACTCTATCAAAATCAAGCACCATGCCCTAGCTGGGCCATTGGAACCAGCAGCCTTGAACAGTGTGTGCAAATTAGGCAAGATCTATGAGGGTATCAACATACCACAGGAGGTTGGTGGCACCTTAATTGGGGAGTATGGGCTTGTGGTAATGGCTCCATGTGTTTGATGCCATTCCATCGACTCCGTTCCAGCCATTATTATGAGCCGTCCTCCCCTCAGCAGCCTCCACTGCGAACATACACTCATGCTTTTTCAATTCAGTGTGTTCAGAACTTCTGGTGAATTGAGATGCAGTTTCGGTCAAATATCCAAGACAGAGTCTTGGCCAATAACATTGGTTTTGGTGACTTGGCGAGTAAAAAAACAAAAAAGGCAGAAATCTTTGACAGTCTGCTTTATATTGTATGCTTTATATTGTCTGCTTTATATTGTGGCCATCAAGCTAGTGAAGATGGTAGAGCTAGTGGTGTTAGATCATCAGTATTGTAAAGCATCACGTTAACACTTCTTCAGGATCGGTGGGTCCCCTGAGGGACGGTTGAGCTAATGTAGGCTAATACGATTAGCATGAGGTTGTAAGTAACAAGAACATTTCCCAGGACATAGACATATCTGATATTGGCAGAAAGCTTAAATTCTTGTTAATCTAACTGCAGTGTCCAATTTAAAGTAGCTATTACAGTGAAAGAATACCATGCTATTGTTTGAGGAGAGTGCACAGTTTTGAACATGAAAAGTTATTAATAAACAAATTAGGCACATTTGGGTAGTCTTGATACAACATTTTCAACAGAAATGCAATGGTTCATTGGATCAGTCTAAAACTTTGCACATACACTGCTGCCATCTAGTGGCCAAAATCAAAGTTGCACCTGTGCTGGAATAATACATTATGGCTTTTCTCTTGCATTTCAAACATGATGGTACAAAAAAAACAAAGGAAAAAACTGTTGTTTTTTTCTTTGTATTATCTTTTACCAGATCTAATGTGTTATATTCTCCTACATTCCTTTCACATTTCCACAGACTTCAAAGTGTTTCCTTTCAAATGGTACCAAGAATATGCATATCCTTGCTTCAGGGCCTGAGCTACAGGCAGTTAGATTTGGGTATGTCATTTTAGGCGAAAATTTTAAAAAAGGAGCCGATCCTTAAGAGTCTCAATTTAACTATCTATAGCAACCTCTGCATCACGTTAAGGCTAAATTTAACTATCTATAGCAACCTCTGCATCACGTTAAGGCTCAATTTAACTATCTATAACAACCTCTGCATCACGTTAAGGCTCAATTTAACTATCTATAGCTTCCTCTGTGGATTCTGGTTCCTCTTGTGTGTTATTTTATTCACTTTTGATTAGTGGTGAAACGAATCAAATCCAATTAGGCTACTTAAAAATCTTTTAATAATCTGTAACAAACGGCCTCTTGATGTATGGGTGTGGGAGTGTGTGTGTGTGTGTGCGTGTGTGTGTGTGTGCACAAACGGGGATGTCACAATATTAGAGGAGTACACCACACAACTGGAATTTGTTAAGAGAGAAGCTGAGAGTCCAATCAAACGCTGCTGATCAAAAGTCTGTGGAAGGACACTTGACACCCTAATTCCAGCTAAAGGCTTCGGTTTCAGACTTGGCCCTTTATTGTGGCCTGGCCCCATCTCTCCTCGCCAGCGGGGGAGAAACTCCGGGTTCACACGAAGGCAAACTGCGAAGCACTTCTCGCCATCAGGCCCTGAAGAGCTTGAAGACAGCGTTATCACAGAGTTGAAACGCAGCAGGAAACAGCTCAAGTCCTAAAGAGTCACATTCGTTTAGGTGAAATCCTTAGGGACAGGTTTTTCAACCACAAATAAAAGTCATATGCATGGGTTTCTAGGTTTCTTATAAGTCGGATTGCTTTGGAGCCAGCTTGAACTAGACATAACCCTGAAGACTTGGGTTGCATAAGCACTCGGCTTCATCAAACCATAGAAAGACCACTTGCTCTATCATCTCTCTCTCTCTCTCTCTCTCTCTTTCTCTCTCTCTCTTGTTTCTACATCTGTCTATATCTATTCTAAATTGGAAGCATAGAATGCTTCCAACTTAGAATTGAATGTAATTGAATGCTGGAGCGTTAAGATTTCCCTTGCCTAGAACTAAGGGGCATAGTCTGAACCATGAAAACCAGCCCCAGACCATTATTCCTCCCCCACCAAACTTTACAGTTGGCACAATGCATTGGGGCAGGAAGCGGTCTCCTGGCATCTGCCAAACACAGATTTGTCCGTCGGACTGCCAGATGGTGAAGCGTGATTCATCATTTCAGAGAAAGCGTTTCCACTGCTCCAGAGTCCAATGGCGGCGAGCTTTACACCACTCCAGCCGACGTGCGGCAGCTCGGCCATGGAAACGCATTTCATGAATAATGAACAGTTATTGTGCTGACGTTGCTTCCAGAGGCAGTTTGGAACTTGGTAGTAAGTGTTGCAACCTAGGAAAGGTGATTTTTACACGCTTTCCTATCTATCTATCCCCTTTTCCCTCTCTCCTTACATATAATTCCCTGGCATGTACTGTAGAGACAATGGAATATCTTTGAAACAAAACCTTATAAAATACAAATGAAAGGGTCTATACTTGAGAATGCAAGGTGTTTCCCCCGAATCCCATCACATTATCACGCTTGTCAGAATGGGGGAGAGGATCTGTGATGAATAACATTGTTTATAATCAGGCCGTATTGTCTGCTCCAACCCAGTAGGAAGGAGGTTGGAAATTCATCAAGCCTAGGGAGCCGAGCCTTGGGAAACCAAGAGAACCGTGTCCCATCGTCACCTTCTGGTCTTCTGGAGCAGGTAAAGAAAAGTTCTGACAGACAGATAGATATTGTATCTATCCCAGGATGCCTTTGCTATGAGGTGAAAGGTGAGAGATCAAAGGGGTGAGATCCAACAGAGGTGTTTTCCTCAGGATTCCAAAACCCTGCTCTGAACGTCCAGGTATCTTCTTTTATACGGTCAAATCTTCTGTAATTTGGTCATTTTTCAAACCTGTCGTGAAAGACAAGATGGCTCCCACTGGGCGAAAAGAAAAGGAAGACGTATATTTATTGCTTCGTGAAAGTCTTTTCCTAAACACAAACTACAGGGTTGATTCAGGAAAATTCTTCAAATATGACCCAGGTGTTTTTTTCACTGGGATTCAACTGAATGGTGCAGCCTCGGAGATGAACGGGTTAATGGTGTTTAACTGAGAGGTCACGCCCAATACGTGGGCATTAGTTGTATTGTTTAAGATGTGAAGACGAGGCCAGTGTCTCTGGAGATGCAACATCCTGGTCTCCTCCTAATCCCGACAGCTTTAGTATGTTGAAATAATGACTCAGTGAAGAAAGAAAATATAATGCACAACTGCATACAGACTCATTTGTCGCTGAGAATTTTCCTGCTGCATCAGGAAATTCAAATGAGCCTTGTGAGTCCCTGAAAAAGAGCAGTTCTGTCATGAGTGCGCCGGAGTGCGCTGCTTCGACCACTGTGCTACTGCAGTTCACAATGCTCTTGCAAGCACTAAGAAGGCTATGAATACTCATCATACATACAGTAGGCGCATCGTTTTAAATAGTTTTTGTTTTAAGCTTTCCCCAAACCATATCCCACCCCTAACCTTAACTACTCAGAATGAATACCAAAACAGTTAACCTTTGTGTTGTTTCTGTTTTAATCCTGTAACCATGCAGAATTAACCCTGTAACCACGTGGAATTAGTTCATCCACGTTTCTCAAACGTCACATTTTGAAGTGTTTAAGGTTAAGTTAAGGCATTAACTCCAAATTCTTAAAGTTATGCATTAATTCCGAATGGTTAAGGTAAGGGTTACATTTTGGGATAGGCTTAAAACAAAACTCTAAAAAACAACTGTCTATAGCTGGATTCAAACTTGCAACCTTTGGAATCAGAAGCAGTGTTTAGACATAGAGTTGAATTTGACGGGCCTTACAATTTAAGGGTTAAGGTTTGGGATAGGCTTAATTCAAAAACCACATTTGAATTGGATTTGAATTTGCAACCTTTGGAATCAGAGGCAGATGCTTGTTCCCATCCACCATCCCCGTCCACAACGCCTTAGTAAAACCAAACCTAGTTGAAGGTAACAGAACTTACTGTTGCTCCTAGTGGCCGGTTTCCACATCACCTCCTGACGTTGAATACCTTCTTGTATCATGGGTGTTCTGGCCACACAGGCACTGAGGTAACCAATAATTTATTCTGCTTATTTCTTGCCTTCAACATATAATGAAACAATTGATCTATAAAAAACAGATTTTCCCTAGAGAAAAATACATCTACCCTCTACAAATATGTACATTTATTATAACCCACATAATAATTCACATGAAACGCGCTATAGCCTGCACGTAGCTTTCATAAGATACAATGTAGGTACAGTACTGCAGTGTATACAAACACCGCTTCCAGCTGCCCCCTGACGGAGCTTCTAAATATTTCTTCAGATATTCAAATTCTTCTGCTGCAGGATTATTTTCCTCTTGCATCAAAAAGGGGTCAAATTAAGTTCCGACATCTGTATACACGCCAGGCACAAATGCACGCACGCACGTACACACCAGCTAGCCAGATGTATTCCCGAGGGTAATACAGCACACAATATCTCTCTCCAGATTTGACAGGCCCTTATAGTTCCTACGACTGTGTCATAAATGGCACCCTGTTACCTTTATTTTGAACTACTTTCTACAAAAGAGACCAAAAAACTAGAGTATACAAGCCATTTGAGATGCATCCTGAGTAAACTTATTTAAAAAAAAATGTACCACTTTTTTCAACTCCCGTACAGACTCGGGAGAGGCGAAGGTCAAGAGCCATGCATTCCCTGAAACACGACCCCGCCAAGCCGCACTGTTTCTTGACACACAGCTCACTTCACCCAGAAGCCAGCCACACCAATCTGTCAGAGGAAACACTATACAGCTGTTGACCTGAGTCAGCTTGCAAGTGCCAAGCCCACCACAAGGAGTCACTAGAGTGCGATAGGACAAAGACATCCCACCCGGCCAAACTCTCCTCTTACCCAGACGACGCTGGGCCAATTGTGCGCTGCCTCATCGGTCTCCCAGTCAGCTGCAACACAGCCCGGGATCGAACCCGGATCTTTAGTGACGTCTCTAGGACTGCGATGCAGTGCTTAGACCACTGCACCACTCGGGAGGCCTGAGTGAACTTCTCAAATGCCTGCTGCGAGTGAGGAAATGGCATCCTATGTATTAGTTCATCTTGAAACAATGTACATATTTCTATGCTTTTTATGTGTGTCGCGAGGCGTATAAGTCTGAGCCAGTGTGTCCTGAGGTCCATATAACCTATGTTTTAACACACCGTAATATAATAACACAGTAATACCAGGGTCCATAGCTGCTTCTGTGGAATAGGAAACCAGCTGTTACCTGAGGTCTCAGACATGCCCATAAATGTTAGCTCGCTGAACTGGATCAAACACACAAACACACGCACTCTTAGGTATGGGAAATATTTTACAAGGCATGTTCATGTGGACGAGGTATTCTAGAAAGTCTAGTAAAGGCTGAGATGGTATGATCTACAGGCATTAGGCTCTGGAATCTGTCTACATAGATACTATCCTCTGGAATATGTAGGAGGGTAAGATATAACACAGTCAAGCATGTTAGGGTGTACGTGTGAGATCCCAGCCTTGGCCTTGGTCATTGTTGACCCATGTTCATGTAAGTTAGACTGGAAGCTAACATACAGTATATTGTAATATAACGAAGAAAATGGCTCCAACAGAGATGGCCGCCTCGCTTCGAATCCTTAGGAAACTATGCAGTACCTGTTGTTTTCACTAAGGTTAGACCCTCAGAGGACTGGGACCACTTCTGAAACACCAGTTGTTTTCACTAAGGTTAGACCCTCAGAGGACTGGGACCACTCCTGAAACACCTGCTGTTTTCACTAAGGTTAGACCCTCAGAGGACTGGGACCACTCCTGAAACACCTGTTGTTTTCACTAAGGTTAGACCTTGAGTGGTGCAGTGGTCTAAGGCACTCCATCTCAGCGCTAGAGGTGTCATTACAGACCCTGGTTCGATTCCAGGCTGTATCACAACTGGCCGTTATTGGGAGTCCCATAGGGTGGTGCACAATTAGCCGAGCGCCGTTAGGGTTTGGCCGGGGTAGGCCGTCATTGTAAATAAGAATCAAATCAAATTTATTTATAAAGCCCCCCTTACATCAGCTGATGTCACAGAGTGCTGTACAGAAACCCAGCCTAAAACCCCAAACAGCAAGCAATGCAGGTGTAAAAGCACGGTGGCTAGGAAAAACTCCCTAGAAAGGCCAAAACCTAGGAAGAAACCTAGAGAGGAACCAGGCTGTGAGGGGTGGCCAGTCCTCTTCTGGCTGTGCCGGGTGCAGATTATAACAGAACATGGACAAGATTTTTAAATGTTCATAAAACAGGCAGAACAGTTAAAACTGGAGAAGCAGCACGGCCAGGTGGACTCGGGACATCAAGGAGTCATCAGGCCAGNGGGCCAAACAGGCAGGATATAACCCCACCCACTCTGCCGAAGCACAGCCCCCACACCAATAGAGGGATATCTTCAACCACCAACTTACCATCCTGAGACAAGGCCGAGTATAGCCCACAAGATCTCCGCCACGGCACCAGTAAGCCAGTGACTCAGCCCCTGTAATAGGGTTAGAGGCAGAGAATCCCAGTGGAGGGGAAACCGGCCAGGCAAAGACAGCAAGGGTGGTTCGTTGCTCCAGTGCCTTTCCGTTCACCTTCACACTCCTGGGCCAGACTACACTCAGTCATAAGACCTACTGAAGAGATGAGTCTTCAATAAAGACTTAAAGGTTGAACTTGTTCTTAACTGACTTGCCTAGTTAAATAAAGGTATAAAATAAACCCCTCAGAGGACTAAGAACTCAACACACTTACTGTACATTGGAACACAGACATACACACCTCCATTATCTGGGAACACATAGGCATCCCATCCCCACAAGGTAAAATGAGATTTGGCAAAGTAATATATTCAGGACTTTTATTCCCTGCTATTGGATCCACATGCCAGGGGCAGAGCAGCACTCCTACATGCCTACGTCTGTTTGATTGTAACAATTACGTGTGCATGGGTCTTGTTAAGACTCCCGACCGTTTATGGTTTCCGGCTGAGTACACAGACAGGTTCAAAGATTGTTTCTCCTCATTTAACAGGAGTAACATAAAGAGTCAAGCCTTCAGGACCTCTCTGTCTTTCTCCTCCTTCTCTCTTTCTCTCTCTCTTTCCTTCCCTCTCTCTATTTTTCTCTCCCTCTCTCTGTATCAATCTCTTTCTCTTTCTCTCTCTCTCTCTCCCCCTCTCTCTCTCTCTCTCTCTCTCTCCCTCTCTCTCTCTTTTGCCTCTCTCTCTTTTGCCCTCTCTCTCTCTCTTTCGATCTCTCTCTCTTTGTTTCAATCTCTCTCAGTCCACAGATGATCTATAGGCTGAGAACCCCACACTGTAATATTTGTACTTTTTATTTTTCTTCACCTCCCTCACTCCCTCCCTGTTTTGTAATTTCTCCTGCCAACCAGCAATGCTTAGCTCCCTGAAAACCATAAAACGATTGTTTTTACAGAAAACACTGGCGTTCTTTTCTACACGCCTTCAAAGAAGCCTTCTCTGGCGCAGGAGACACATCGTGTCTGGTTGTGTGTTCTCAGTCGTATTCCCACTTTGTAATGAAAAAAAGAGAAAGGGGGATGGAGAGAGGAGAGAGGAAGAAAGAGAGAGAGTTGGAAGGAACTGGCAATTTCAGCATGCAAACAACACCCAAACATGTAACTAGAAAACACTAGGAGACAGACACACAACCCGAGAGAGAGAGAGAGAGAGAGAGAGAGAGAGAGAGAGAGAGAGAGGTATAAAGAGAGAAAGAGAGAGAGTTAGAGAGCTATAGAGATAATTAAAGAGAGTTGAAGTGTGAGAGAGACAGACAAAACAAGAGAGAAATGGAGAACTAGGGATGAAAAAGTCATAGACACATTTAAAAAAAAATATATATTTCACCTTTATTTAACCAGGTAGGCAAGTTGAGAACAAGTTCTCATTTACAACTGCGACCTGGCCAAGATAAAGCAAAGCAGTTCAACACATACAACAACACCTAGTTACACATTGTAGTAAACAAACACACAGTCAATAATACAGTAGAAAAAAAACAAATCTATATACAATGTGTGCAAATTAGGTAAGATAAGGGACATAAGGCAATAAATAGGCCATGGTGGCGAAGTAATTACAGTATAGCAATTTAACACTGGAATGTTAAACATGAGGAGGAGCCTGTAAACGGCGGGGCAGGACAGGGCGGGTTAGGGCTGGACAGGACAGGGCGGGGCAGGGCGGGGCAGAAAATGGCAGGAAAGAGTGTGTGGGGGGGGGGGGG
>QNTS01006901.1:49283-59327 GCA_003317085.1 Hucho hucho
CCTCCACCACCTCCACCACCTCCTCTACAACTTCCACCACCTCCACCACCTCCACCTCCACCACTACCTCTAAAACCACTACCACCTCCACAACCACTACCATCTCCACCACCACTACCTCTACAACCTCCACCACCTCCAACACCTCCACCACTACTTCCACCTCCTCACCCTTCCTTATTTCTCCTCATCCTCTAAAGTTTTGACAGAGGGGTCACTCTCACTCTTTGTTTTCTTTCTTTCTCCCTGTGCTTTCAAGAATTTCTGCAATGCTTCCAGGAATTTGGCGTTTGTTGACTTTGGTTTTGGATAAAAGGTGTAGCCTAGTCTGTTCTCCCCGCTGATCTTACAGACGATTAGATGGCCTCAATGTGAGCTGATGCTGATGCATAGGGCCCGAGACAGATTACTCATGGGCATGCTTCCCAAATGGCACCCTACTCCCTATATAGGGCACTACTAAGCTAAAGACACTCACAAAGCTAAGGACCCTGGAACTAAACACCTCTGTCTGCAACTGGTTCCTGGACTTGCTGACGGGCCATGCCCAGCTGGTAAGGGAAGGCAGCAACACATCTGCCACGCTGATCCTCAACACAGGGGCACCTCAGAGGGGAGTGCTTAGTCCCCTCCTGTACTCCCTGTTCACCCACGACTGCGTGGCCAAGCACGACTCCAACACCACCGTTAAGTTTGCTGATGACACAGAGATGATTGTGGACTACAGGAAAAGGAGGACCGAGCACGCCCCCATTCTCATCGACAGGGCTGTAGTGGAGCAGGTTGAGAGCTTCAAGTTCCTTTGTGTCCACATCACCAACAAACTAGAATGATCCAAACACACCAAGACAGTCGTGAAGAGGGCACGACAAAGCCTATTCCCCCTCAGGATCCTAAAAAGATTTGGCATGGGTCCTCAGATCCTCAAAAGGTTCTACAGCTGCAACATCGAGAGCATCCTGACTGGTTGCATCACTCCCTGGTACGGCAACTGCTCGGCCTCTGACCACAAGGCACTACAGAGGGTAGTGCGTACGGCCCAGTACATCACTGGGGCTAAGTTGCCTGCCATCCAGGACCTCTACAACAGGCGGTTTCAGAGGAAGGCCCTAAAAAATTAAAAAATCCCCAGCCACCACAGTCATAGACTGTTCTCTCTGCTACCGCATGGCAAGCGGTACCGAAGTGCCAAGTATAGGACCAAAAGGCTTCTCAACAGCTTTTACACCCAAGCCATAAGACTCCTGAACAGGTAATCAAATGGCCACTCTGACTATTTTCATTGACACCCCCTCCCTTTGTTTTTACACTGCTGCTAATTGCTGTCTATTATCGAGGCATAGCCTGTACCGAGGCATAGCCTCGACTAACCTGTACCCCCGCACATTGACTCGATACGGGTACACCCTGTATATAGCCTCATTATTGTTATTTTATTGTTACTTTTTAAATTTTTTTACTTTTGTTTTTTACTTTTATTTTCTTAACTCTATTTTCTAGTTTGTTAAGGGCTTGTAAGTAAGCATTTCACCTGTTGTTTTCAGCGCATATGACAAATAACATTTTAATCGGTTTGATTTTCTTTTGATGAGAGCCTTATGGGAACGCTATGAGCTCTGGTAAAAGTAGTGCACTATATAGCGAATAGAACTCCATTTAGGAAGCAGCACTGAATGTTCCTGTTGTTCTGTTATTTCCCGGGACTAGATGATGGAGGAAAGGAGAACAGATTTAAAGTTAGATGTGGAAGGAGGGAGCGGGGAGGAGTGGGCGGTGGTAGGGGTCGGGGGGATACATTGCTTGGAAAGGTTCAGAGTTCATGGAGAGAGATGCACGGATAGAGGCAAAGCTGACTCCTCATGACAGTAGTCTATGAGGTGGATGTAAAGTAGCAAATTCCATTCCATGACAACACAACATACTTCAAAGCTCCTGTGAGTACCACTATATCAGTCCGAGCTGTTCTGGTACAGTGGCAAGAAAGTACTTCAGGGGCTATATGTATCATGTGTCAGAGTAGTGCTGATCAAGGATCAGTCCCACCTTGTCAATGACATCTTCTTCATTGTGATATAAAAAAACATAATTTCAATGATTAGCTAGCTTTGTCTGGTTTGGTTATCATAGGTAGATAGGTGAGTTAAAGATTATTACATATATTATTAAATAAACATTATTAAATATCCTCTGGCATCAAAACGTTGGTTTTGGAGAGGTGTTTTCAACTCTGTTCCTCCTTCATTCATTTTTCTCCTCTTCCATGCTGTAATTACCTTCCTCCCATCCAAGCCTTCCTCAGGGAAGCTTTAAGTGAGTTTTTAAAGATGGCCATTTCCACACGCAACATGATGCATCCTAAATGGCTCCCTCTTCGCTATATAGTGCTCTGGTCAAAAGTAGTGCACTACATAGGGATTAGGGTTCCATTTGGGAGACAACCCATTACCTACGGTGCATGGGTAATAGAAAATGGGGATTGGCTCTCACGGGCCAACAACAATATTGTGTTTAATCTAGATACCATTACATGCAAAATGAGCAAGAAAAATTCAAGGGCCACCATTGTTTCCCCGACGCCATTTTCTTCTCGGGACAATAATGGACTGTTTCCTTTAGAAACCCGAACCAGAAGAGACATGTTGAGGTGCTACTTATGAAGTGAAGGACGGAGAGAGAGAGAGAGAGAGAGTAGTCAAAAGTGCAAAACCAGTCACACTACATACAAAGTGTAACAAATGAACAACTTTGTGAAACAACACGGAAATAAATCACAACCGTCTAGCGCGTCAAAAACAAAATGACACGTAACACAAACAATTCCACACAAAGACATGATGGGGAACAGAGGAATAAATACATGCACTGTGATTGGGGAATGAAAACCAGGTGTGCAGGGAACAAGACAAAACAAATGTATCAATGAAAAATGGAGCGGCTATGGCTAGAAAGCCGGTGACTTCGACCGTCGAACACCGCCCGAACAAGGAGAGGAGCCGACTTCGGCTGAAGTCGTGACACCACCTGTATATATCCCCGCTATTGTTATTTACTGCTGCTCTGTTAATCATTTTTTATTCTTATCGCTTTTCTTAAAACTGCATTGTTGGTTAAGGGGTTGTCAGTAAGCATTTCACTGTAAAGTCTATTACACCTGATGTATTCGGCGCATGTGACAAATAAAATTTGATTTGATTTGATCTGCATTGTCGACAGCCTGGAACGCAACCTATAAATTCTCTGACATTTGACCAAGATTACCATGAGACATACTGACCAACTGACCGTTCACTTTTTTCTCAGGTCTGGACCTACAGCCCAAACATGCCAATAGGGGTTATAAAGGTGCCTCCAAAGAGCACGTCAGCTTTTACTCACTTGACCACATCTTGACCCCTATAGGCCTCTTTATGTTTGTTTGTCTGTGTCACAATGATATCAAGATGACCTCAAGATGAACCCAAGACGCCTCAGACCTTTTTGTGATGATGTCGTCCTAAGTATCTCTCTCTGCAAACATTTAAACATGTACAAGCATGCAGGCTCACACACACACACACAACTTAGTTTCCTGTGTAGCTTTGTGAATGTGTTCTGACCTCGGTGCTCACAGAAACTCCCTCCCTAAACAGCTGCTTCCACACATGTCACGCCAAACACTGTCCTCCCACACCTGGGGATTTGAAGATGTGGCGCTGTGGTTCTCGTCTCAGCAGGCTAAGGAAAGGCTTGAGCTATCAGCATGAAAGAGTTTACATGTGAAATACAGTAATTCCATTCAATTGAAGAAAACATGATTCCACTTTATTGTACAACTCCACTTTTTACAAGACCTGGGATTAATTAGAGACGACATTGTAAAATGTTAATCACATCGTAGTTATTAATTCACTACTCTCCTGAGTGTAGTTGGAATTTATTTTAAAAAAAACATTGTTACGTCACATTTGGTAAGTACCAAAAAGTACTCCTTGTTACCAAATAATACAAGGTGAAACCCAGCAGAAACAACACTGTAACACAATTATAATTAAATATGTAATGAAACAAAATATTCCTTTAAGAGTTGTTAATTAATTCAAAGATTCAGAATAAGAAATTTACTTTGACATAACCTTATAAAGAGATACTTTTTTGTTTTCATGTGTCCAAATAATGAACAATACGACCTTGTTCAGCAGATAAAAGGAATGACCCATAAGGTTGTGATGACTGAGACACTGTTTCATCCAGTCGGAAAACGCTTTTTGTTCAGATAAAATTAATGAAGATAACTTACTCCTGAGAACCAGAGAACATTGCGTGCCCGCGGATGGAAATATGAATGTGTACATTACATGAAACAAGCTGTCAAAATGTTGTATAAATCATGCGCCCATCAACATGTGAGGGAGGTCTATGGCAACAAACCACAATTTATGGATGTCAGGCAAAGTGGGATGACGTGGTTTATTTCTAGACTCACACACGGTAGAAAATGGCAGTAGAAAAATTATACCAGGGCGATGTCTTCATCTTTCATACCATCTCTCTTCCTCTCTCTTCCTACCTTTCTATGGTGCCTTCAGAAAGTATTCACACCCCTTGACTTTTTCCACATCAAGGACAGAATATTAACTCAATTACCTCGACTAACCTGTACCCCCGACTCGGTACCGGTACCCCCTGTATATAGCCTTGTTATTTTATTATGTACTATGTATATAGTTTATTTAGTAAATAATTTCTTAATTCTTATTTTCTTAAAATTGCATTGTTGGTTAAGGGCTTGTAATTAGGCATTTCACAGTATGGTCTATCTATACCTAAATTCAGCACAAAATTCTGCACAAAAGTACAATTTCATATGATCTTGCAAGATTCAATAGTTTGAATTGTAAGAGTTGTTGCCCTGTCCCTTTCTCTGTGATGTCATTCTAATGGAATCCAGAAAGAACAAAACCCTGTCCTCAGACATTTACATCAATAGGTGTAAAGTTATGGGCAAAGACCCAAAACATCCACATCAAATACAATATTTTTCTTGATCAAATAACATGGAAATCAACCACTTTTTTTGCTGTATTTACTTACCATCCTTACAAACCACTTCATGTAAATGTGCATTACTGTATTGTACATAGGCTGGTCATCTAGGTTTCTACCTATAGACTTCCCATGACAGTGAAGAAAATAAATGCACAATCCAGTAATTGAGTACATTGAAACATCAAGTGGTTTATGATGATGTGGCTCAGTTGGTAGAGCATGGTGTTTGCAATGCTAAGGTTGTGGGTTTGATTCCCACAGGGAACCAGCATGAATATGTATGCACTCACCACTGTAAATTGCTCTGGATGAGAGCGTCTACTAAAATGGAAAAGTGGCAGTACTAAAGCCAAACCTTGACCCAGAAAATATAAAAAACTATCGGCCTATATCGAATCTTCCATTCCTCTCAAAACTTTTAGAAAAAGCTGTTGCCCAGCAACTCACTGGCTTCCTGAAGACAAACAATGTATACGAAACGCTTCAGTCTGGTTTTAGACCCCATCATAGCGCTGAGACTGCACTTGTGAAGGTGGTAAATGACCTTTTAATAGCGTCAGACCGAGGCTCTGCATATCACATCCGTGATACGAACCCAGGGTGTGTTGCTGGAAAACCCTAGGTTCTAACCACTGTCCTATAGGCAATGTGGACCCAATTGGCAGGTAATCACAAGAGGCAGGTTAGGAGGGAAAAAACAGAGTCTTTACTAGATATTCCTAATGAGCAAACAACGAGGTTCCAGTATAAATGTTGGGTTGAGTAAAGTACCAATCCACACTGGATAGTTGCAGGCAAAAGAGTCCAATGACAAAAAGTACCAAAGAGGCTGGTCAAAAAGTACCACAGAATAAACAAACTAAGAAGACACCAAAGCATAGGCTAGGCAAGATAACTTCAAGACCGAGCACAGATACAGGCAAAGGAAGGTCCTTAAATATCCACCTGTACACCCTGACTAACTAGGCACAGGTGGTAACCTTGAACCAATAATGAGCAGTGGATTAGGAGGATGATGTAGAAGGTCTTGTGCTTTCAGTCTCCCTCTGCTGGACAGACCGTAGTGTGACAGGGCCCCCCCCTCTATGGCCGGCTCCCGATGGCCCAGGAAGGTCAGGATGCAAGCGATGGAACGTCCTGATCAGGTCTGGGTCTAGGATGTGATGTGCTGGCACCCAGGTACGCTCCTCAGGCCCATAACCTTGCCAGTCGACCAAGTAGTGAAAGCCACGGCCCCGGCGTCTTGAATCCAGCAGCCTTTTCACTGTGTAGGTGGGACCACCGTCTATAATACGAGGGGCGGGAGGGGTGGGAACTGGGGGAGACCAAAGAGAGGTTAATACAGGTTTCAACTGAGAGACATGAAAAGTGGGTCTGACTCTTAAAGATCTCGGTAGAGCAAGCCGATAAGCAACAGGGTTGACCCGGCTGGTGATCTTGAATGGGCCAACAAATCTTGGGGCAAGTTTCTTGGATTCCACCTTCAATGGTAAGTCCTTAGCTGAGAGCCAGACTCTTTGCCCGATTCTGTAGTGTGGAGTTGCCCTCCTTCTCTTGTCCGCGGACCTNTCTGGGTCTAGGATGTGACGTGCTGGCACCCAGGTACGCTCCTCAGGCCCATAACCTTGCCAGTCGACCAAGTAGTGAAAGCCACGGCCCCGGCGTCTTGAATCCAGCAGCCTTTTCACTGTGTAGGTGGGACCACCGTCTATAATACGAGGGGCGGGAGGGGTGGGAACTGGGGGAGACCAAAGAGAGGTTAATACAGGTTTCAACTGAGAGACATGAAAAGTGGGTCTGACTCTTAAAGATCTCGGTAGAGCAAGCCGATAAGCAACAGGGTTGACCCGGCTGGTGATCTTGAATGGGCCAACAAATCTTGGGGCAAGTTTCTTGGATTCCACCTTCAATGGTAAGTCCTTAGCTGAGAGCCAGACTCTTTGCCCGATTCTGTAGTGTGGAGTTGCCCTCCTTCTCTTGTCTGCGGACCTCTTGTGGCGAGTGGAAGCCCTTTTCAAGGCTGCGTGAGCCCTTTTCCATGTCCCTCTACAGCGCTTGACGAATCTCTCAGCATTGGGCACTCCAACCTCTATCTCTTGGCTGAAGAACAATGGTGGCTCGTATCCGAATTGACACTTGAATGGAGATAGACCAGTGGAAGGGCTGCGTAAGGTGTTGTGTGCCAGCTCTGCCCATAGCAAGAAACGACTCCAGGAGGATGGCTGATGAGACGTGAAGCAGCGAAGGTATTTCTCCAACTCCTGATTTATCAGTTCTGTTTGGCCGTTAGACTGAGGCTGGAAACCTGAGGAGAGACTGACAGAAGAGCCCAACAGAGACCAGAATGCTTTCCAGTAATGAGACATAAACTGGGGACCTCGATCGGAAACAATGTCCACTGGAGTTCCATGGATCCTTACCACATTCTGAAGAATAAGGTCAGCGGTCTCTTTGGCTGAAGGGAGTTTAGGTAAAGGAATGAAGTGTGCGGCCTTAGAGAAGCGGTCCACCACCACTAGCACAACAGTGTTACCTTCAGATGCTGGTAAACCAGTGATAAAATCCATGGAGATGTGAGACCAGGGGCGTTGCGGGATGGGCAAGAGATGTAGAAGGCCGGCCGGGCGCTGATTAGAGGACTTCTGTTGAGCACAAACTGGGCAGGCTTGTACAAAAGATCGGACTTCTCTTGTCATCTCTGGCCACCAGAAGCGTCTTTGGATAAAATCCAATGTCCTCTCTGTTCCTGAATGTCCCGCAATGGCAGAATCATGACCCCACTGGAGGACCTCGGATCTTGCTCCCTTGGGCACAAACAAGCATCCTGCTGGAACTCCATCAGGAATGTTTACACCCCGTAGAGCCTCTCGCACTGTATCCTCAATGGACCGACGAACCGGTGCCAGAATGTGGTCTCTGGGGATGATGAACTCTGGGGGACGGTCCCTCTGGGAACGATCATACTGACGTGACAAGGCATCCGCCCTAACATTCTTGGATCCAGGTCTGTAAGAAATCACAAAATTGAAACGGGTAAAAAAGAGAGACCACCTGGCCTGCCGGGGGTTAAGGCGCTTAGCCTGCTGTAGGTAGGTCAGGTTCTTGTGGTCCGTCCACACAACAAAAGGATGCTTGGCCCCTTCCAGCCAGTGGCGCCATTCTTCCAGTGCCCGTTTCACAGCAAGGAGCTCTCGGTTACCCACATCATAGTTTCTCTCAGCTGGCGACAGGCGTCTGGAAAAGAAAGAACACGGATGGACTCTGTTATCTGTGATAGACCTTTGGGATAGCACTGCTCCAACTCCCTCTTCTGAGGCATCCACCTCCACAATAAACGGCAGTTCTGGGTCTGGGTGTACCAGGATCGGGGCAGAAGAAAACAGTCCCTTTAACCTGTCGAACGCCTGCTGAGCCTCAGCAGTCCAGTGGATACGAGCGGGTGATCCCTTAGTAAGTGAGGAGATGGGTGCTGCAATGGTGCTGAACTTGTCAATAAACCTCCTGTAAAAGTTGGCAAAACCAAGAAATCTTTGTACCTGCTTAAGTGATTTGGGCTGGGGCCAGTTGGTGATGGTAGATACCTTTCTTGGTTCCATCTCAATGCCTTCTTGCGAGATAACATAGCCTAGGAATGAGACTTGGGACACATGGAACTCACATTTGTCAAGCCTTACGAAAAGGTGATTCTCAAGAAGCTTCCTCAAGACCTGTTGGACATGGCGAATGTGTTCCTGTAGAGAGTCAGAGAAAATCAGTATGTCATCTAGATAGACAAACACGAACCGATTCAACAAGTCCCTCAAGACGTCATTTATGAAGGCCTGAAACACTGCTGGGGCATTTGCTAATCCAAAAGGCATGACTCGATATTCCCTGTGGCCAGTTGGGGTACTGAAGGCTGTCTTCCATTCGTCTCCCTCCTTTATGCGTACCAAGTTATATGCACTTCGCAGATCTAACTTTGAAAAGATCTTAGCTTTCTGGAGCAGTTCAAAAGCCGATGACATTAGTGGGAGGGGATAACGATTCTTAACAGTCACTTGATTGACACCACGATAGTCTATACAGGGCCTAAGACTACCGTCTTTCTTAGAGACAAAAAAGAAGCCAGCACTAGCTGGTGAAGATGATGGGCGAATAAACCCAGTACTCACAGCATCCTGGATATATTCGTCCATGGCCTTAGTCTCTGGGGCAGAGAGGGAGTATAGGTGACCTCTAGGAGGGAGTGCGCCAGGAAGAAGGTCAATAGCACAATCATAGGGTCTATGAGGGGGTAGCTTAGTAGCGCGTTGTTTGCTAAACACTTCTCTCAAGTCATAGTAGTCAGGGGGCATGAGCATTAGGTCTAGTGGCTTCTTCAAGGAACTGTCACTCACCTCCTTAATCGCTGCCAGAATCTCTCTACTCCTGACCACAGTAACAGCAGGAGAGGTACAAGAATCCTCGCACGCCGAACCCCAACGAAGGAGAGTTCCAGAGGTCCAGGAGAATTGAGGGTTGTGACGCCGCAGCCAGGGGTAACCTAGAATAAGGGGTTCTCTGGAAGACTTGATCAGATAAAAGGAGATCTCTTCCTGATGGTTAGTGTCAATGGTCAAACACAAAGGAACTGTTCTGAACTTGACTCTTCCAGACCCTATTGGTCTACCATCTAGGGCTTCCACCTTCCAGACTGGAGAGCAAGTCTCATAGGGAATACGCATGTTCTTAGCCAGGTTAATGTCCAAAAAGTTATCTGCTGCACCTGAATCCACAAACGCTTTCAAATTCACTGTCCTCTCCCTGGTATCCCGCCAAGTAAGCGTAGCCGGCAGCAGTAAACGGGAGTGGGGGATGTCAAATTGAGCAGTTCCACTCGCTAAGGTCCCCACTCCCCTTAGCGAGCTGTGGCTTTTAAAGCTAATTCGGGGCAAGAAGAGCGCAAGTGGTTAGAGTCACCACAATAGATGCACAGACCTTCACTCCTACGTCTCTCTCTCTCGTTAGGTGAAATGTGGGTCCTACCAAGCTGCATAG
>QNTS01006901.1:59373-74680 GCA_003317085.1 Hucho hucho
CGCCTCAGTATTCCACTTACTCTCAGAGGCCAGGGTACGGAACTCAATGGCGTAATCGGCCACTGATTGATGCCCCTGATGTAGGTCTAGTAATCTCCTCGCTGCCTCCCGGCCACTGACTGGATGGTCAAACACTTGTTGAATAGTCTCTGTGAACACCTTTAGGTCAGAGCAGATGGTTGAGTGTTGTCTCCAGAGGGTTGAGGCCCAATCCAGCGCACGATCACTCAACAAAGAGATAATGTATGCAATCTTTGCCCTCTCGGAAGCAAAGGAGGCTGGTTGGAGTTCGAAAATGAGTGACACTTGAGTCAGGAACCCCTTGCAGGTACCAGGCTTCCCACCGTCGCGCTGAGGGGTTGGAACCCTTGGTTCTTGGGGCGTTGGTACCGTTAATGGTGGGGTCTCCGGTGCCGGTGGTACCAAAGGTTCTCGGGGCAAGCATGTTTGTAGTTGTTGCAGCGACTCCCCAATCTGGTTCACCGCATCTGTCAGTCTCTGGAGCTGTGTCTCATGTGTTCCAAGCAAAGCTCCCTGTTTGCTAATGGCTCCGTGAATCTGTTCAGTATCTGCCAGGTCCATCTCTTGTTTGGCTCAGTCTTGCTATCACATCCGTGATACGAACCCAGGGTGTGTTGCTGGTAAACCCTAGGTTCTAACCACTGTCCTATAGGCAATGTGGACCCAACTGGCAGGTAATCGCAAGAGGCAGGTTAGGAGGGAAAAAACAGAGTCTTTACTAGATATTCCTCCTGAGCAAACAACGAGGTTCCAGTATAAATGCTGGGTTGAGTAAAGTACCAATCCACACTGGATAGTTGCAGGCAAAAGAGTCCAATGACAAAAAGTACCAAAGAGGCTGGTCAAAAAGTACCACAGAATAAACAAACTAAGAAGACACCAAAGCATAGGCTAGGCAAGATAACTTCAAGACCGAGCACAGATACAGGCAAAGGAAGGTCCTTAAATATCCACCTGTACACCCTGACTAACTAGGCACAGGTGGTAACCTTGAACCAATAATGAGCAGTGGATTAGGAGGATGATGTAGAAGGTCTTGTGCTCTCAGTCTCCCTCTGCTGGACAGACCGTAGTGTGACACTGCATCTGTCCTCGTGCTCCTAGACCTTAGTGCTGCTTTTGATACCATCGATCACCACATTCTTTTGGAGAGATTGGAAACCCAAATTGGTCTACACGGACAAGTTCTGGCCTGGTTTAGATCTTATCTGTCGGAAAGATATCATACCCTGTTGGAAAGATATCATACCCCCCCTAGGAGCGCCTCCTGGCGCTTCCAGAAGGACTTACCTGTTGATTGTAATCATCAATAAGGGAGTGATCCAGAATGTCTCTTGCAGGAACCCAACTTCTCTCCTCCGGCCCGTAACCCTCCCAGTCCACCAAGTACTGAATTCCGCGTCCCCTCCGTCTCGAGTCCAGAATACGATTGACTGAATATGTAGGTTCCCCATCTACGAGCCGCGGCGGGGGGGGGACCGGGGCTGGCGGATTAATATGTGAATGAAACACAGGCTTTAATCTGGATACATGAAAAACGGGGTGAATTCTCCTGTATGCCGGAGGGAGTTTGAGGCGGACTGCCACTGGGCTAAGGACTTGAGTGACCCTGAACGGGCCGATGAACTTGGGAGCTAACTTGTTACTAACCGAGCGGAGAGGAATATTCTTGGTAGAAAGCCACACTTTTTGACCTACAACGTAAACGGGAGACTTCAGCCGGTGGCGATCGGCCTTAGCCTTGGTGCGTGCCCCCACCCAGAGGAGGGTCTCACGGGCTCTGGTCCACGTTTGGTGACACCTCTGGACAAAGGCGTGAGCAGAGGGGACCCCTGTCGGAGACCACGTCCATCGGAAGGCCATGTAAATGAAAGACAAGATCCACGACAGCTACCGCTGTCTCCTTGGCAGAAGGTAATTTGAAATGAAATGAGCCGCCTTCGAGAACCGGTCCACAACAGTCAAAATGACTGTCCTGCCCTGAGAGGGTGGGAGGCCCGTGATAAAATCTAGCGCTATATGGGACCAAGGCCTCGAAGGGACAGACAGCGGTTGGAGTAACCCCTCTGGGGGTCGATTGGAGGTCTTGCCAGTAGCACAGCACGAACAGGCCAAAACAAAACTCAGAATGTCATGGGCCATAGCTGGCCACCAGAATCGCTGCTTAACCAAAAAGCTAGTATGGATCTCTCCAGGATGACAAGCTACTTTGGAGCAGTGACCCCAACGAATGACATCGGACCTCAGTTCCTCCGGCACGAATAACCGACTCGGTGGGCAACCGAGCGGAGGCGTTACCCCTTCCAAGGCCGATTTGACCCTCGACTCAACCTCCCATGTGAGTGTAGAAACAATGAGTCTCTCAGGTAAAATGCACTCGGGAGTAGACGGGCATTCGGAGCGGTCAAAAACGCGAGACACAGCATCGGGTTTGATGTTTTTAGAACCCGGGCGGTATGAGTGGGAAAAATCTAAACGTCCGAAAAAAAGAGCCCACCGAGCCTGCCTGGAGTTGAGTCTTTTGGCAGATCTGATGTATTCCAAGTTCTTGTGGACGGTCCAGACGATAAAAGGTACTCCCGACCCTTCTAACCAATGACGCCATTCTTCCAACGCTAGTTTAACTGCCAACAACTCTCTATTACCAATATCATAGTTACGTTCGGCAGGCGCTAAACGATGGGACAAAAATGCGCAAGGATGCATCTTGTCATCCTAGGAGGAGCGCTGGGAACGAACCTTACCTACCCCCACCTCTGATGCATCGACCTCCACCACGAACTGACGTGATGGATCAGGGGCTATCAGAATGGGGGCCGAAACAAAGCGACCTTTAAGGTTGGAAAATGCAGTCTCGGCTGCACCGGACCACCTGAACGTTGCTCTGGGGGAGGTCAAGGCAGTCAGAGGAGCGGCTAGCTGGCTGAAATTGCGAATAAACCGTCGGTAAAAATTGGCGAATCCCAGAAACCTCTGCAGGGCCTTACGGGAATCCGGACGTGGCCAATCCACCACAGCCTTAACCTTGTCGGGATCCATGCGCATTCCCTCGGATGAGATGATGTACCCTAGGAAGGGAACCGACTGTGCATGAAATTCGCATTTCTCCGCCTTGACGAAAAGACCATTCTCTAGCAACCTCTGGAGCACTCGTCTAACGTGCTGAACGTGTTGCTGGAGAGAGGATGAAAAGATCAGTATGTCATCCAGATAGACATAAATAAACTGATCCACCATGTCTCTCAGCACGTCATTGATGAGTGCCTGGAAGACCGCGGGGGAGTTAGACAGCCCAAAAGGCATGACCAAATATTCAAAATGGCCCCTGGGGGTATTAAACGCGGTCTTCCACTCATCCCCCTCCCTTATGCGAACCAAATGATAAGCATTGCGTAAATCCAATTTTGTGAAGACGGATGCTCCCTGTAACCTCTCGAAGGCTGAAGACATCAATGGCAACGGATAAGTATTCTTTACCGTGATGTTGTTCAGCCCTCGGTAATTGATACAAGGTCGCAGAGACCCATCCTTCTTCCCCACAAAAAAGAACCCCACCCCCGCTGGAGAAGAGGAAGGGCGGATGAACCCGGTTGCTAGAGAATCCGAAATGTATTTCTCCATAGCCTCCCTTTCTGGAGCAGAAAGTGAGTATAACTTGCCCTTAGGCGGAGGCGTACCTGGCCGTAACTCAATAGCACAGTCGTAGGGACGGTGTGGAGGCAGAGAAGCAGCACGAGACTTACTGAACACTTCCTTCAGGTTGAGGTACTCGGCGGGCACGTTTGACAAATTCACCGGGTCCTCCTGCAACACAGAACCAGACACAGACGAACAAGCAGACACAAGACAGGACGCATAACACTCACTACCCCAGGCCGAGACTGAACTGTGTCCCCAGTCCACCCTGGGACAATGTTTCACTAGCCAGGGATGGCCGAGTACCATGGGGATGAGTGGAGAGTCCATGAGCAGAAATGAGATCTCCTCCGAGTGATTGCCAGAAGTGATGAGAGTTATGAGTTTAGTGCAAAGATGAATGTTCGGGAGTTCTTGTCCGTTGAGTGCCTTAACAGTAATCTGGCGTGTGAGAGGAATGATGGGAATGTGAAGTTGCTGGTCCATAAAATTACCCTCTGCCCCCGAGTCCAATAAGGCCCGACAGTGGTGGGAGTGGGTCGCCCATTTCAGTCTTACCGGGAGGAGGGTTGAAGAAGAGGCCTTATCCACAGAGAGGCCGCCCGATAGTAGCCTCTGACTTACTATCGGGCTTGATCTTTTACCGGACAGTCATTCAGAAAATGTCCTGTGCCTCCGCAATACAAACACAGTCCTCTAGTTCTCCGTCGTTGCCTCTCCTCCCGGGAAAGCCGAGCTCCTCCCACCTGCATGGGCTCGGGATGGAAGACGGGACTGACCGTATCGCCGCTGGGTGACGAGTGACCCTCGAACCTCGCGGAAGCCGGGGTCTGGTGTGTTCGTTGTTCCAGCCGGTTTAAGCGAGCGTCGACCCGTAAGGCCAACTCAATGAGCCCGTCCAGGTTCCTGGGCAGGTCCAGCACGTAAATCTCCCTCTGTATACGGTCAGCCAGCCCATGCAGGAACATTTCCCACTGCACCTCCTCGTTCCATTGGCACTCTGCTGCAAGGGTCCTAAATTCAATAGAATAGTCCGACACCGGTCTATTCCCTTGACGAAGATCCGCGAGAATGCGGGCTGCCTCGCGTCCCGTCACAGCACAGTCGAAGACCCTCCTCAGTTCCTCTGATAGTGCCTGGAACGAGGTGCAGCATTGGTGATGGTTCTCCCACACCGCCGTTCCCCACTGAGCCGCGCGTCCTGTCAACAAGGTTAGCACAAAAGCCACCTTGGATTGTTCTGAGGCGAACGTCTGTGGCTGGAGCGAGAAAAACAAGGAGCACTTGTTGATAAACGGTCTGCAAAAATTGGGCTCACCAGAATATGCCTCCGGGGTGGAGATACGCGGCTCAGGTTGGTGGTAAGGTGGTATAGGAGTAGTGGGAACAGGCTGTGGGGTGGGCGCAGCGGGAACGCTTAGATGTTGGAACTGTTGGGTGAGCTCGGACACCTGCGCTACCAAGGCTTGCACCGCACGACCTGTAGCCTTCATCTGCTCCTCCTGCTGATCCATACGAGACATGCTTCTGGACAGAAATTCTGTCAGCTCCGGTGCACTCGCTGAATCCATCTTGGTCAGTTCGTTCTGTTACGTTAGAATAACAGAGGATTCAATCGCGAGTGAAGTTTAACATTTATTAAAGCAAACAAGGAGAGTAGTGTAGCAGGGTCAGGTGAGGAGGTAATATAATGAACAGTCTGAGTCTTAGCAGCGCAGGGACTGAATGGGCAAACCAGATCCTCCGTGAAGGTGAGTGTAGCGAGGGGAAATCCCAAGTCCATAAAACCAGGAAGTACCCGGCGTCGAATCCTCCACAGGAGAGACAGCAGAGTGATCGTAGAGTCCCAATAGAAACCGAAACCATCGGAGACACAGGACTCAGCCAGGAGAACGAACTAGCACACAGGAAACAACCCAACGAACTGACAAACACAAGACAATGACAATGAGTATAAATAGACACAGAAGATGAGTGGCAGCTGGCGCTGATAATGAACTGAGTGGTGATCAGCGGCCACACCCACATAATGTTAACATAACATAATGTTAACTTCCACTGCTATGTGGATGACACAAAGCTGTACATTTTGATTAACACATGGTGAAGCCCCAAAATTGCCCTCCCTGGAAGCCTGTGTTTCAGACATAAGGAAGAGGATGGCGGCAAATGTTTACTTTTAAACTCTGACAAAACAGAAATGCTTGTTCTAGGTCCCAAGAAGCAAAGAGATCTTCTGTTGAATCTGACAATTAATCTTGATGGTTGTACAGTCGTCTCAAATAATACTGTGAAGGACCTCAGCGTTACTCTGGACCCTGATCTCTCTTTTGACAAACATATCAAGACTGATTCCATCTGCATAAGATTGCAAAAATCAGAAACTTTCTGTCCAAAAATGGTGCAGAAAAATGTATACATGCTTTTGTCACTTTTAGGTTAGACTACTGCAATGCTCTACTTTCCGGCTACCCGGATAAAGCACTAAATAAACTTCAGTTAGTGCTAAACACGGCTGCTAGAATCTTGACTAGAACCCCAAAATTGTATAATATTACTCCAGTGCTAGCCTCTCTACACTGGCTTCCTGTTAAGGCAAGGGCTGATTTCAAGGTTTTACTACTAACCTACAAAGCATTACATGGGCTTGCTCCTACCTATCTTTCCGATTTGGTCCTGTCGTACATACCTACACGTACGCTACGGTCACAAGACGCAGGCCTCCTTACTGTCCCCAGAATTTCTAAGCAAACAGCTGGAGGCAGGGCTTTCTCCTATAGAGCTCCATTTTTATGGAATGGTCTGCCTATCCATGTGGGAGACACAGACTCGGTCTCAACCTTTAAGTCTTTATTGAAGACTCATCTCAGAACATGAATGATGTTCTGTTATAATCTGTACCCGGCACAGCCAGAAGAGGACTGGCCACCCCTCACAGCCTGGTTCCTCTCTAGGTTTCTTCCTAGGTTCTGGCCTTTCTAGGGAGTTTTTCCTAACCACTGTGCTTTTACACCTGCATTGCTTGCTGTTTGGGGTTTTAGGCTGGGTTTCTGTACAGCACTCTGTGACATCAGCTGGCGTAAGAAGGGCTTTATAAATAAATTTGATTAAAAAGGAATGAATAGACCTTTTAACACAGTAATGACATTTGCTAAATATTTCAAGAAACTGGAAAAAATATATCAATTTATTCCACAAGTATTATCAGATTAACAGTTTTTCTCTCACAATAGTAGGGTACTGGGCCTTTACTACTCCTGTATTGGCGGACAGGCGGCTATGATCAATGGGTATGAATACTTTCTGAAGGCACAGTATGTGCCCGTCCATCTCTTTCTTTCAGTCTCTCTTCATGTGTCCTGATCTCTCTCTCCCTCCTCCCCATCTATCTCTCCTTCCATCTTTCTCTCTTCATGTGTCCTGATCTGTCTCTCCTTCCTTCTTTCTCTCTTCAAAAGCCTGCAGATGTATCAGCATGTTAAAGAAAACAGGCAGCAGCCCCGAGGCTTTGGCCAGCATGGAGAGACATGCCAGAACAACAAGGCTCTCTGAACTGTACAAACAGCACAGTAGAAAAGTGAACCAGGACCACCCATGGAGGTGGCAAGACAGCAACCCAGACCAACACCAGCTTCATGGCCCACCGCTCTATGGGACGTCATGGGTCGAAGGAGAGGAAGGGAGTGGGGGTACAGGATGAAGCAGCTACAGAGAGAGAGAGAGAGAGAGAGAGAGATGGACAGGGAATTTAGAGGGAGAGAGATGAAAGAGAAGGGCCATCAAGTGAGTGAGAGAGAGAGAGGGAGAGGGAGAGGGAGAGGGAGAGGGAGAGGGAGAGGGAGAGATGGAGAGAGAGAGAGAGAGAGAGATAGAGAGAGAGACAGAGAGAAAGAGAGAGACTCACTCTCACTCTTAACAACTTAATTGTTAGTAGTTATTGTATTTCTGACTGCGATTCTTTCTTTTTGCAACATGAAATCACTCTCAGTTAGCATGTGGAACATTCAGGGCCTAAACTCATCAACCTTTGGACTGAAGAGTTTAGCACTGGAGCTCAACAAAAATCTTAAAGATGTTGACGTAAAAATTCTGCAGGAGACATGGTGTAAGGCTGACATTGTCACTCACTGTCCCACAGGATACAGAGAGCTAATTGTGCCATCACAGAAACACAGCTCTCTCAATAGAGGCAGAGACTTTGGAGGACTGATCATTTGGTACAAATTCAAACTACAAAATCTAATTGATCCCCTTAATATTGGGATATAACACATTTGGTTAAAACTGAAAAAAGAACTTGTACTGACAGAAAAAGATGTGTGCCATTGCGCAATATATATCCCCCCCTCAGAATCCCCATATTACTCAGAGGAGCTCTTCCCCACCCTTGAGGAAGAGACGTGCCATTTCCAGGCCCAGGGAAATGTGCTCATCTGTGGGGACACAAATGCGCACACAGGAACACTACCTGATCTAACGACCACACGAGGTGACAGCTTTATTACAGGGCATACTGTTTCTAACTGCCTTAATCTCCCCCATAGAAACAACAGTGACAGCACCATCAACAACAACGGAAAGGATCTGTTACAGCTCTGTCGATGCCTGGGTCTGTACTTTGTCAATGGTAGGTTACAGGGACTCTTTGGGGAGATTCACCTACTGCTCACCTCTTGGCCACAGCACAGTAGACTATATGATTACAGATATTGACCTTTTCTTTCTCAGCTCATTCACTGTCAAGACACTAACACCTCTGTCTGATCACAGCCAAATTACATAGTTCCTCAAAATAACAGAAATGGAAACAACTACACATTCACAGCCCAGTAAGCTATACAACAGAAATTCTTACAGATGGACCCAAAACAGCACAGAAGAATACCAAAAAGCAACATGTAACCAAAATATCCAAACACTCTTAGATAACTTTCTGGATACCACATTCACTCACAGCAAAGAAGCATCAATCTAGGAGTAAGAAACATCAACTATATAATTCAGGCAAACGGCAAAAGAAGCACAACTGAAATTGATAAAAAACAAAACAAAAAAACACAGATGACAACTGGTTTGATACATATTGTAAAATGATAAGGAAAAAACTTAGAACACTATCCAACTAAAATCACAGAAGCCCAAATAATGGTGAATTACACCTTCATTACTGTGAAACAAGAGGAATTAGCGATACAAAATGGTGACATATGGACAACCCATTTTAAAACACTCTACAACACCGTTCAAATTGACACAAACGCAGAACAACGCCAAACTCATGAGAAGTTGAATGGATTAGAAAATCTATAAAGGACAATCAAAACCCATTGGACTCCCCAATTACTGACTAGGAGCTCTATAAGAAACTTCAAGCCCTCAAATTTAAAAAAAGCATGCGGACCTGATGGCATCCTAAATGAGATGCTCAAATTCACTAGTGCAAAATTTCAATTGGCTGTATTAAAACATGTTTAATTTGATCCTGAGTGTAGGTTATTTCCCTGACATCTGGATTCAAGGACTCATAACCCCAATCTTTAAGAACGGAGACAAATTTGACCCTAACAATTACAGAGGCATTTGTGTGAACAGTAACCTGGGAAGGTTTTCTGTAGTATTATAAATGTAAGAGTGCTAAACTTCCTTAATAAGCACAAGTAAAAGCCAAATTGGATTTATACCAAAACATCGCACAACAGATCCTATTTACACCCTACACACCCTGATAGATAAACATGTCCACCAAAATAATACCAAAATATACACTTGCTTTATCCACTTCCAAAAAGCATTTGATTCTATTTGGCATACAGGACTGTTCTACAAAGTTATTGAAAGTGGTGTAGGGGGTAAAACATGACATAATTAAATCAATGTATACTGGCAATACGTGCAGCATTAAAATTGTCAAGAAAATAACAGAATTCTTTAACCAGGGGCAGGGCCTTCGCCAGGGTTGCAATCTGAGTCCTGCACTCTTCAATATTTACATCAACGAATTGGCCACAATTATAGAAAAATTCTCAGCCCCTGGTGTTAGTCTCCACAATTCAGAGGTTAAATGCCTTCTCTTCACAGATGACCTGTGCCTGCTGTCACCTACAGCACATAGCCTACAGCAGAGCCTGGACCTGTTAGAGCAGTACTGCCAGACCTGGGCCCTGGCAGTAAACCCCAAAAATACTAAAATAAAGATTTTTCAGAGAAGATCCTGATCTCAGGGAATTACACCAAAGTTCTCAATTGGTACAAAAAAAAGAGTACTGCACACACTACAATTACTTAGGTTTAAAAATAAGCCCAACTGGACACCGTAATGAGGCAGTGAATGAACTGAGAGAAAGCACGCAGGGCATTCTACACTGATTAAAAAAATTAAATATACAAATTTTTAAATACCTATTAAAATGTGGCTAAAACTAATTGAATGTGTCTTTGAACCAATTGCACTTTATGGCAGCGAGGTGTGGGGTCCACTTGCAAAACAAGGTTTCACCAAATGGGACAAACACCCCATTCTCCTACATGTCCAGAGGAAAACTACAAACAATGCATGCAGGGCAGAATTAGGCCAATATCCACTAATATTAAAAACTCAAAAAAGAGCAATTAAGTTTTGGAAACATCTAAAATACAGTGACCCCCTCTCATATCAGTACCAAGCCCTGCAATGCCAAGAGCTGAGCAAAGAAAAGTCCCCTCATTCAGCTGGTCCTGGGGCTGAGTTCCCAAACCTGTTCTACGAACAGAAGCCTCAGGACCAGAACATCCAATCAATCAGAATAAAACAAATTACAACACAATCAAAATAAAACTACATTGCTTATTGGGAAACACAAGCACAAAGCAAAATGCAGTGCTATCTGGCCCTAAATCGACAGTACACCATGGCAAACTATTTGACCATGGTTACTGATCAAAACCTTAGAAAAACCTTGACAAAGTACAGGCTCAGTGAGCACAGCCTTGTCATTGAGAAGGGTAGACACAGGAAAACCTGGCTCCCTGTAGAGGAAAGGCTGTGCAACCACTGCACAACAGCATAACCTGAGACAGAGCTGCAAAACCTGGCTCCCTGTAGAGGAAAGGCTGTGCAACCACTGCACAACAGCATAACCTGAGACAGAGCTGCATTTCCTGACAAAATAATTAGAGTGTCATTTCCCCAAATTTGAAACCCTTACTCAAGGTTTCAAGGTTTCTCTGATGAGAGTAGGTTACCCGTCCAACTGGGGACATTTTGTTGCTCCCCACAAGGTCAAATGCTATTTCCAGGGCGTTTAGGGTTAAGATTAGAATTTGTGTTAGGGTTAGAATTAGGTTAAGGGTTAGGGTTAGGAGCTAGGGTTAGTTTTAGGGTTAGTAGCTAGGGTTAGGTTAGGTTTAGGTTTAGGTTTAGGGTAAGGGTAAGGGTATGGGTTATAGTTAGGTTTATGGTTAGGGGTTAGGGAAAATAGGATTTTGAATGGGACTGAATTGTGTGTCCCCTCAAGATTAGCTGTACCAGACTTTCTCTCTGTGTGTGTGTGTCTGTGTGTGTGTGTGTGTGTGTGTGTGTGTGTGTGTGTCCTTTTGGGCTTATGTGTGTTGTACATTTACTTTCAGAGATTTCCTGCTATGGCTAGCCAGTGGCCAAGTAGGTTTTTTTCTGAGACAGACGAGTAAACATTATTGTTGGAACTCCGTCCATTAACTCACATATGGGGTGGGTTGTGACTTCTGTTTATTGTACTGCAAGTGTGTGTGTGTCTTTGAGTGTGTGATCGTACGTGTTTCAGAGCGTTCTTTTTGTGTGTGTGTGTTCGCTTCTGGTGTCTGCACATGTCTGGAACGACAGAGGCAGGAGGAAAATGGAGCAGGGAAAACACTGATTTTGTTTGTGGAAAAATATCCTAAAAGGTTGGGCTGGACGTTATGTTGAGCTTTCCTCTGATGCAGACTGCTAACAGTAACACAGGTGTCCTTGAGGTTAAGGAGTTGCTTGTTTCTTAGGCCTCCTCGTGACATCTTCAGTTGAGACAGTTCAGTTGAAGGGTCTTTCTGTTCTATTCTACTGTATCTTAGTCTATGCCGCTCTGACATTGCTTGTCCATACAGTTGAAGTCGGAAGTTTACATACACCTTAGCCAAATACATTTAAACTCAGTTTTTCACAATTCCTGACATTTAATCCTAGTAAGAATTCTCTGTCTTAGGTCAGTTAGGATCACCACTTTATTTTAAGAATGTGAAATGTCAGAATAATAGTTGAGAGAATTATTTATTTCAGGTTTTATTGCTTTAATCACATTCCCAGTGGGTCACAAGTTTACATACACTCAATTAGTATTTGGTAGCATTGCCTTTAAATTGTTTAACTTGGGTCAAACGTTTCGGGTAGCCTTCCACAAGCTTCCCACAATAAGTTGGGTGAATTTTGGCCCATTCCTCCTGACAAAGATGGTGTAACTGAGTCAGGTTTTTAGGCCTCCTTGCTCACACACGCTATTTCAGTTCTGCCCACAAATTTTCTATAGGATTGAGGTCAGGGCTTTGTGATGACCACTCCAATACCTTGACTTTGTTGTCCTTAAGACATTTTGCCACAACTTTGGAAGTATGCTTGGGGTCATTGTCCATTTGGAAGACCAATTTGCGACAAAGCTTTAACTTCCTGACTGATGTCTTGAGATGTTGCTTCAATATATCCACATAATTTTCCTACCTCATGATGCCATCTATTTTGTGAAGTACACCAGTCCCTCCTGCAGCAAAGAACCCCCACAACATGATGCTGCCTCCCCCGTGCTTCACATTTGGGATGGTGTTCTTCGGCTTGCAAGCCTCCCCCTTTTCTTCCAAACATAACGATGGTCATTATGGCCAAACAGTTCTATTTTTGTTTCATCAGACCAGAGGACATTTCTCCAAAAAGTATGATCTTTGTCCCCATGTGCAGTTGCAAACCACAGTCTGGCTTTTTTTATGGCGGTTCTGGAGCAGTGGCTTTTTACTTGCTGAGCGGCCTTTCAGGTTATGTCAATATAGGACTCGTTTTACTGTGGATATAGATACTTTAGTACCTGTTTCCTCCAGCATTTTCACAGGGTCCTTTGCTGTTGTTCTGGGATTGATTTGTACTTTTCGCACCAAAGTACGTTCATCTCTAGGAGACAGAAAGCGTCTCCTTCCTGAGCGGAATGACGTCTGCGTGGTCCCATGGTGTTTATACTTGCGTACTATTGCATTTGGAAATTGCTTCCAAGAATGAACCAGACTTGTGGAGGTCTACAAATTTTTTCTGAGGTCTTGGCTGATTTCTTTAGATTTTCCCATGATGTCAAGCAAAGAGGCACTGAGTTTGAAGGTAGGCCTTGAAATACATCCACAGGTACACCTCCAATTGACTAAAATGATGTCAATTAGCCTATCAGAAACTTCTAAAGCCATGACATCCTTTTCTGGAATTTTCCATGCTGTTTAAAGGCACAGTCAACTTAGATTATGTAAACTTCTGACCCACTGGAATTGTCATACAGTGAATTAATTATAAGTGAAATAATCTGTCTGTAAATAATTGTGGGAAAAATTACTTGTGTCATGCACAAAGTAGATGTCCTTACCGACTTGCCAAAACTATAGTTTGTTAACAAGAATTTTGTGGTGGTTGAAAAACGAGTTTTAATGACTCCAACCTAACTGTATGTAAACTTCCGACTTCAACTGTATATTTATATATTCTTAATTCCATTCCTTTACTTAGATTTGTGTGTATTGGGCATATGTTGTGAAATTGTGAGATATTACTTGTTAGATGTTACTGCACTGTCGGAGCTAGAAACACAAGCATTTCTGTAATGTCTGTGGTAAGTAGCAGGAGTCAGGAGCAGGAGGTAGGTTGTGTGTAAAGAGTATTTTAATAATGTCGCCAGAGCAAACACCAATGCACACTGGCAAAGACAAAAATACTCACACAAACCAATAAACCAAAATTCACAGGTGTAAAACACAACCACCCGGAGTACCGAGAACAAAAATCAAATCCTCACAGAGCAAGACTAGGAAACGTAGCGAAATGCACTGAGTACAACAAACAATCATGCACAAAGGAAGGACGGGAAAGGGAGGAATATAACAGGGGCGTGATTGGGAGAAAATGACTAACAGGTGTGTACACTCAAGACAGAACCAACAGACACACAGAAAAGGGGAGCGGTGATGGTTAGTAAACCGGTGGCGACGAACGCCGAACACCGCCCGAAGAAGAAGAGGGACCGACTTCGGCGGAAGTCGTGACAATTTTGCTACACCTACAATTACATTTGATTTGATTAGATTTTTGACTCAAAAATGGTCTATGTTAGAGTGGGTGAAAATGCACTTTGGTGATGAAATGTCACTTCCTTATGTTCTAAAATACATTTTACCAAGACAAATACGATTCAAAATTTTCTAAATTGTTCAGTGGGGTCTTTCTCTATCATATCATTAACCTTATATCTAAAAAGTTAGATTTCGTAACCTAATACATCCCATAATAAGCACCGAGCTCTGTTGACAGAGTGGTGCCGCTTTCTCGTAGCGACTTTTGAGGATTTGACATGTTGTGGTGGTCGTCGGCAAAGTTGTTTCCGCGAGTCACAAATACCCAAATGGCCCTGTCCATCGTCCCTTTGATGTGGTGAAGTTGTAATGTCCCCTTAGCAGAAAAACACCCCCAAAGCATAATGTTTCCACCTCCATGTTTGACGGTGGGCATGGTGTTCTTGAGGTCATAGGCAGCATTCCTCCTCCTCCAAACACGGCGAGTTGAGTTGATGCCAAAGAGCTCCATTTTGGTCTCATCTGACCACAACACTTTCACCCAGATGTCCTCTGAATCATTCAGATGTTCATTGGCAAACTTCAGACGGGCATGTATATGTGCTTTCTTGAGCAGGGGGACCTTGCGGGCGCTGCAGGATTTCAGTCCTTCACGGCGTAGTGTGTTACCAATTGTTTTCTTGGTGACTATGGTCCCAGCTGCCTTGAGATCATTGACAAGATCCTCCCGTGTAGTTCTGGGCTGATTCCTCACCGTTCTCATGGTCATTGCAACTCCACGAGGTGAGATCTTGCATGGAGCCCCAGGCCGAGGGAGATTGACAGTTCTTTTGTGTTTCTTCCATTTGCGAATAATCGCACCAACTGTTGTCACCTTCTCACCAAGCTGCTTGGCGATGGTCTTGTAGCCCATTCCAGCCTTGTGTAGGTCTACAATCTTGTCCCTGACATCCTTGGAGAGCTCTTTGGTCTTGGCCATGGTGGAGAGTTTGGAATCTGATTGATTGATTGCTTCTGTGGACAGGTGTCTTTTATACAGGTAACAAACTGAGATTAGGAGCACTCCCTTTAAGAGTGTGCTCCTAATCTCAGCTCGTTACCTGTATAAAAGACACCTGGGAGCCAGAAATCTTTCTGATTGAGAGGGGGTCAAATACTTATTTCCCTCATTAAAATGCAAATCAATTTATAACATTTTTCACATGCGTTTTTCTGGATTTTTTTGTTGTTATTCTGTCTCTCACTGTTCAAATAAACCTACCATTAAAATTATAGACTGATCATTTCTTTGTCAGTGGGCAAACGTACAAAATCAGCAGGGGATCAAATACTTTTTTCCCTCACTGTA
>QNTS01006902.1:39188-54616 GCA_003317085.1 Hucho hucho
CCTCTCTCTCTCTCTGCCTCTCTCTCTCTCACCCACCCTCTCTCTCTTCTCTCTCTGCCTCTCTCTCTGCCTCTCCTCTCTCTCTCTCTCTCTCTGCCTCTCTCTCTCTCTGCCTCTCTCTCACCCACCCTCTCTCTCTCTCTCTCTCTCTCTAATGCTCCCTCCGTGTCTCTCTCTCTCTGTCTCTCTCTAATGAATCCCCTTGTCACTCTCCTAACACCCCTTCTCCCTCCCTTCTTCACCTTCTCCTCTCCTTCCCCTTTCTCCCTCTTTAGGTCCGGCCGGCCAGGTAGTTGGTACGGTCGGGGGGGACGGGACGGGGGGTAGATAAAAATATGGATGTGTAGTTGTGGTTGAGAGTATTAAATCAATCCTGAAGGGCGTCAGTCACTAACAGCAGGGTTTACTCTTCATGTCGTCTCTCTCTCTCTCTCTCTCTCTCTCACAAGTGTCTAGCAGTGGGATTGAACACATGACCTCATGTGCCGGAGTTTGTGCCTTACGCCCTTCCGCCGTCCCTGTCCACAACGCCCAAGCAAAACACAAGCCTACTTGATGGTAATAGTGCTCACCATTGCCCCTATGGGCGGGTTTCAAAGGCATCTCCCGACGTCCTCGGGACATGGACGGACGTCCAATTTTGAAGTGTATCTTGAGCGACCTGGCTGCAAATGGGACCGTGGATTACATGTGTATTGACTAAATGCGGACACACACACATGCACACAAATGCCCGAACACATGCGCACACACACCCACACATAGACAAACATTCACGCATACGCATACACACACACACACACACACATTGGGGGATTATAAAGGGTAGTGTGTGTGTGTGTGTGTGTGTGTGTGTATGTGAGGGGAAGTCCCAGTGGTGATTGATATTAGATCCAGAAAGACCCGGCGCCAACAGCATCTCAACTTCATCCAATTAATCAGACTGGTTGCTGCACTCATCCATCATCTCTCTCTCTCTCTCTCTCTTTCTCTCTATTGCTCTCTCTCTCTCTAATTCAATTTAAGGGGTTTTATTGGCATGGGAAACATATGTTAACATTGCCAAAGCAAGTGAAGTAGATAATAAACAAAAGTGAAATAAGCACCAAAACATTAACAGTAAACATTTCAAATGTCATATTTTGTCTATATACAGTGCTGTAAAGATGTGCAAATAGTTCACTGGTTGCCCTTTTCTTGTGGCAACAGGTCACAAATCTTGCTCTCTTCCTCTCTTGCTCTAATGCTCCCTCCATCTCTCTCTCTCCCCCTTTTTCTAATGCTCCCTCCCTCCATCTCTCTCTCTCCCCCTTTTTATAATGCTCTCTCCCTCATCTCTCTCTTTCTCCCTTTTTATAATGCTCCCTCCCTCATCTCTCTCTCTCCCCACTTTTCCTAATGCTCCCTCCCTCCACCCTCCATTAATGAATTAATTGAAATTGATGGATGTTCTATGATTAGTGGAAACCTTTCCTGGGAAAACTGGTCGATTGAAATTATTCCCTATTGAAATACCAGTATGTTAGCCTATCTGACCTCGAGGGCACACTAACAGACACATGTGTAGGCTATGCACACACTTGCATGCATAAACACACCCGCACACAGACACACACACACACACACACACACAGTCAAAACCCCCTCTTTTAAAGTCAGAATGTAGTTAACAGCAAAAAAAGTGACACATTTATTCCATTTTAATGTAGTCATTGCTGTATGAGTACAGCTACTCTGCAACGTGCTCTGTATGTAACCTCTCTTGTTGCTAGGTAACTGCCGGTGAAGCGGCAACCATTGCTATGCAGCACAACAACAGCTGGCTGTGTAATTGGACCATTAAGATGATTAAACGTTGTCATCATTCCGCTCCTCTCTGTCTTAATACAGTTCAGGATCCACAACACTCTGTAACAGAAGGGTTAATGGACTGAACAGGAGAGGCTGATACTTCTTGTTTATTTCTCATTAGGAGACTGAAGATCATAAAGACTGTTTTCTAAGTCCCAAATGGTACCCTATTCCCTATAGAGTGCACTACTTTTGAACAGAGCCCTTCCAAAAAGAGCCCTTCCAAAAAGTACTAAATAGGGAATAGGGTGCCACTTGGGACATGGCAAGCTGTCCACACACATACACGGCAAGCTGTCCACACACATACACATGCACACACACACGCACACACACACACACACACACACACACAAATGTGCACAGAATTTTGAATTTGATGGATTGGAAATGATTTTCCCACCAGTAGCTACTGGCTTTCTGTGACTTTACACCACACATTACTACTAAATTCCTCAGTTATGATTGGACCTTCCCCACCACAAGTTATGCTTTTGGCTTGGCCCGGTCTTCAGAGGCTGTGGCTTGGCCCGGTCTTCGGAGGCTGTGGCTTGGCCAGGTCTTCGGAGGCTGTGGCTTGGCCCGGTCTTCAGAGTCTGTGGCCCGGTCTTCAGAGTCTGTGGCTTGGCCCGGTCTTCAGAGTCTGTGGCCCGGTCTTCAGAGTCTGTGGCTTGGCCCGGTCTTGTAAAAACAGAGCTTAGCGCCTCTCTCTCTTTCTTTCTCTTCTTTAACAAACCTTTCATTTTGTGAGCTAACAAATAATGAAGTAAAGTCACATTTAACATGGTAAATTCATAAGCACAAATAAGAATGATATAGATAAGGATATTTTTCAAATGGAGAATGTTTCTATTGTGAAGTGACTAGATGTTCAACTAGCGTGTGAGCGGTATTTCTCAAAGCGAGTGATAATTGGCAACGGTTATATTGGGCTCAATGTTGTGAGTTCAAAGACAACTTTGGTAGTATAATAAACGTTGAAACAGCTGGATTCTTACAGGCCACAGAATTTAGAGAAGGGCTGTTTGTCTGGACCTTTCCTTTGTATTTCAATATGGAAGGGAACCAGGTACTGGGTTTTGTATGTACTGTTTCTTGAGTAAAATGTATTCTTATACCATATTATTGTAGGGGGTGTAGGGGGCATGGGGGGGGGGGGTGTGGTACATAGGATGGGACAAATCAATTGTTTGTTTCGGTGTTCCTCAAGGTTCTGTTTTAGGACCACTATTGTTTTCACTATATATTCTACCTCTTGGTGATGTCATTCGGAAACACAATGTCAACTTTCACTGCTATGTGGACGACACACAGCTGTACATTTTGATGAAACATGGTGAAGCCCCAAAATTGCCTACCCTGGAAGCCTGTGTTTCAGACAAAGGCACATTTTTTACTTTTAAACTCGGACAAAACAGAGATGCTAGTTCTAGTTCTAGGTCCCAAGAAACAAAGAAATCTGCTGTTGGATCTGATACTTAATCTTGATGGTGGTACAGTCGTCTCAAATAAAACTGTGAAGAACCTCAACGTTACTGTGGACCCTGATCTCTCTTCTGACGAACAAATCAAGAATATTTCAAGGACAGCTTTTTTCCATCTTCGTAACATTCAAAAATCAGAAACTTTTTATCAAAACATTATATGCAGAAAAAGTAATCCATGCTTTTTTCACTTCTAGATTAGACTACTGCAATGCTCTACTCTCCGGCTACCCGGATAAAGCACTAAATAAACTTCAGTTAGTGCTAAACACGGCTGCTAGAATCTTGACTAGAACCCAAAAATGTATCATATTACTCCAGTGCTAGCCTCTCTACACTGGCATCCTGTTAAGGCTAGGGCTGATTTCAAGGTTTTACTGCTAACCTACAAAGCATTACATGGGCTTGCTTCTACCTATCTCTCCGATTGGGTCCTGCCGTACATACCTACACGTATGCTACGGTCACAAGACACAGTCCTCCTTATTATCCCTAGAATTTCTAAGCAAACAGCTGGAGGCAGGGCTTTCTATAGAGCTCCGTTTTTATGGAATGGTCTGCCTATCCATGTGAGAGACGCAGACACGGTCTCAACCTTTGTCTTTATTGAAGACTCATCTCTTCAGTAGGTCCTATGATTGAGTATAGTCTGGCCCAGGGGTGCGAAGGTGAACGACAAGGTACAGGAGCGACGAACCGCCCTTGCTGTCTCTGCCTGGCTGGTTCCCCTCTCTCCACTGGGATTCTCTGCCTCTGACTCTATTACGGGGGCTAAGTCACTGGCTTACTAGTGCTCTTCCATGCCGTCCCTAGGAGGGGTGCGTCACTTCATTGGGTTGAGTCACAGACGTAATCTTCCTGTCCGGTTTTGCGCCCCCTCAGGCTCGTGCGGTGGAAGAGATCTTTGTGGTCTATACACAGCCTTGTCTCAGGGTAGTAAGTTGGTGGTCTGTTGATATCCCTCTAGTGGTGTGGGGGCTGTGCTTTGGCAAAGTGGCTGGGGTTATAACCTGCCTGGTTGGCCCTGTCCGGGGGTATCGTTGGACGAGGCCACAGTGTCCCCGATCCCCCGTCTCAGCCTCCAGTATCTATTCTGCAATAGTCTATGTGCTGGGGGGCTAGGGTCAGTCTAGTTAAGGTTAAATTCACACAGGACACCAGTTAAGACAGGAGAATTACACCAGATATAACATACTGACATTTACTCCTGAGGTACTGACCTGTTGCACCCTCTACAACCACTGTGATTATTGTTTGACCCTGCTGGTCATCTATGAACGTTTGAACATCTTGAAGAACAATCTGGCCTTAATGGCCATGTACTCTTACAATCTTCACCCGGCACAGCCAGACGAGGACTGGCCACCCCTCAAAGCCTGGTTCTACATCTGCATTGCTTGCTGTTTGGAGTTTTAGGCTGGGTTTCTGTATAGCACTTTGTGACATCTGCTGATGTAAAAAGGGCTTCATAAATAAATGTGATTGATGATTGATTGAAAGGGGGCCATGATGAAAGGGGGACATGACTAAAAACTTTTGGGAAACACTGATCTAGCTAATGATTAGCTACAGATGGGCAACCCCATGCTTCAGATTATTTATTTATAACCACTATGCTGCATCAGTTGTTGTTATGCTCATTTTTGGAGGGGACAATTTTATTTGAGTTAATTTTGGAGTAGAAAAGTCACCAGAGATGCGTTCAGTATAAAAAAAAATAATGCAACGCTGGATTAAACGGAAACAGTGCTGATCTGAATGACCAGTTGAAAACTGGGGAGGGGTTGTGGGTTCAAAATGCTACCCTTCGAATACGTCACTCATTGCTTCAAGCCACACCCACTAAACGTTAGACCAACAGTTTAAAAAAATTATTGGTATTTCAGTTGTGGTTGGGATATATTAACCAAATTATCAGGAAAGTTTGGGATGTATTTTCCCTTTAAAATTCACCATAAACAACCATTTCAAAGCTATTTCTTTAAAAAAAACATATTCTTGGGGGTAGGCCCCTGGACCCTCCTAGAAGGGTGTTGACCCTGGAACCCACTGAATGGATCACCAGTGCAGTTGAATGCAGCATTGCTGTATGGTGAACTCAAAATGTCTTGTAGGCCTAGTTGAGTAGCCGGCCTAGGCTACAACTCAAATGTTGCTGTAATCTGCCCACGTGTTTCTTTGCATGTTTTTTGTTGCAGGTTTTGTTTTTTGGTTGTTCGTTGTCAAGCTTTAAAAACCGAAGCCAGACTGCAACATTTTAGTAGCCTAGCTAGGACTGTGGCATTGGTCTGTACACTTTACCTCCGCTGTAAACGGGACACAAGAAAGCAGTGCAATTGAAGTTGAATTCACAGATCCAAGCGCATCACGCTGTAATTTCATAAAGCAAATGACTCAACTGTTGACTAATTTATACTCATTTGTGTGTCATATTGTCCTTTAGTAGTAATTTATACTGTGACGACCCTCCCACTCTGTCTGTTGTATTCTCTCTTTGCTCTTGTTTCCTTGTTAGGATGCCGGTGGGCGGAGTCGGGAGGGTCGTCAGTGACATGGGAAACACCTGGGCTGGGTGTGTCCCAGGATAAATAGAACTCTTCCCCAGTCATTGGGAGATTCTCGCCAGGCAGACACCCTTATGGATTTTGGTTGTGCCAGTTTTGTGGCTGTTTTGGTTGTTTACTTTGGCACCTTTCAACACCCCTCATTATCACATTTATGCACGCAAACACTCACACTACTGATTACTGACTACACACACCATTGTTAATTGTAATTGGTTTACTTTAGTTAATAAATATGTTATTTTGTTCCCTAACTCCACGTTGTCTCCCTTTGTTACGAACTCTGAGCCGGTTCGTGACAATACCCATATGTGAATCCTTTATCTTGTAACTTTTTGACAACTAAGGTGACATTTTCTGTAGGCTACAGAAATTACCCGTTGGAACCGAAAATATGGCGTGGACATTTAGCTTAAGTATGTCGAACATCTCATTCCAAAATCATGGCCATTAATATGGAGTTGCCCCCCCACCCCCAATGCTGCTATAACAGCCTACACTCTTTCCATTAGATGTTGGAACATCGCTGCGGGGACTTGCTTCCATTCAGCCATGAGCATTAGTGAGGTCGGGCACTGATGTTGGGCGATTAGGCTGGATCACAGTCGGCATTCCAATTCATCCAAAAGGTGTTCGATGGGGTTGAGGTCAGGGCTCTGTGCAGGCCAGTCAAGATCTTCCACACTGATCTCAACAAACTATTTCTCTATGGACCTCGCTTTGTACACAGGGCCATTGTCATGCTGAAACAGTAAAGGGCCTTCCCCAAACTGTTGGCACAAAGTTGGAAGCACATAATCGTCTAGAATGTCATTGTATGCTGTAGCATTAAGATTTGAACCATGGCAAACAGCCCCAGACCATTATTCCTCCTCTACCAAACTTTACAGTTGGCACTATGCATTCGGGCAGGTAGCGTTCTTCTGGCATCCGTCAAACCCAGATTAGTCTGTAGGACTGCCACATGCTGAAGCGTGATTCATCACTCCAGAGAACGCGTTTACACTGCTCCATAGTCCAATGGCAGCGAGCTTTACACCACTCCAGCTGACGCTTGGCATTGTGCATGGTGATCTTAGGCTTGTGTGCGGCTGCTCGGCCATGGAAACCAATTTCATGAAGCCCCCGACAAACAGTTATTTTGTTTGATGTTGCTTCCAGAGAGTGTTGAAACCGAGGACAGACGATTTTTACATGCTACTTGCTTCAGCACTCGGCGGTCCCGTTCTGAGCTTGTGTGGCCTACCACTTCGTGGCTGAACCGTTGTTGCTCCACTTCACAATAACAGCACTTCCAGTTGACTGGGGCAGCTCTAGCAGGGCAGACATTTGAGGAACTGACTTGTTGGAAAGGTGGCGATGTCACGTTGAAAGTCACTGAGCTCTTCAGTAAGGCCATTCTACTGCCAATGTTTGTCTATGGAGAAACATTGGCAGTAAAATGGCCTTATTGTCAGCAACGGGTGTGTAGAATGGCCTGACACCTGTCAGCAACGGGTGAGGCTGAAATAGTGAAATAGACTAATCCATTAATTTCAAGGGGTGTGCATATGCTTTTGTATATATAGTGCACTGGCTGGCTCGTGTGGGTTTGGTAGGATGGGTGTGGCAATGCACTGCCACTTGGCATGCAGCACGTTGGCAGTGCTTGCTGTGACTTGTAGTGCAGCGCATCACGGCAGTACAGTATAGAGCCCCACAGTGGAGGTATCATAATACCCATAAAACCTAATGGTCAAACAGGGAAATGGTTCCAATCGTTTTTCCACCGTTACTTTTCCCCATAGGGAATTTTAGAAAACATAAGTCACCTTGTCCTACAGAGATTTACACGGTTCTCAAAACGTCACACCAGGGTAAGCCTACAGAAAACACAGCCCTTATTTTAAGTGTTTCTAAAATCCCCTTTGGGAAAAAGGAATGGTGGAAAAACAATTGGGACCATTTCCTTGTGTGACCGCTAAATTTTATGGGTATTATGACTTATACTGTGGTACTCTATGGAAATGGGCAAAAATGAATTGACAACCCAAATCATTGCTGGGGATGGATTTGGCCAGCAGGCCTTGTTTCACACATGTGACTTAGAGGGAACAGATACTGTGACTAGTGTGATTGTCTATGGATCTGAAGTAAACAGAGTTAGTGGAAGTCCTCCAACACACGGGATCACCCTCCAGTCTATTACTAGGATAAATAACAGAGATACTTTCTCCTCCCTCTGTGAATAGTAACATGTCAATGAGCTGATCCAGCCTATAGCTGATCCAGCCTATAACTTCCACTAAAATTAAGCCCAGAGAGTGTACCATCAGAGTAAAGCTAATATTGATCTAGACTGGTTAATTGATCTCTCTAAGTGACTGTATAGAACAAGATGACTGGCCGTGATAGTCTGCTTGCCTGCCAGCCTGTCGGTCTGCCCGTCTGGAAAGGGGATACCTAGTCAGTTGTACAACTGAATACATTCAGCTGAAATATGTCTTCTGCGGGCGGGGGGGGGGGGGCTGCCTTAATAGACGTCCACGTCTTCTGGGCCCAAAGTTGTTGTTGGGAGTTCACTGCTTTGCTCAAGGGCACGATTTTTTTCACCTTTCGGTTACTTGCCCAATGCTCTTAACCACTAGGTTACCCGCTGCCCCTGTCCGTCCTTCTGGCTGTTTGTCTGTCTGTTCACACTAGACTGGGTCGTGAGGAGGAGTGTCTCTGTGTTGTCTGGCCATAGAGCGCAGAGCAGCCTCACATGTAGGGAATGTCTGGAAGGGTCAGCAGTGGAGAAGGTGGAAAGTTTTAAGTTCCTCGGCGTACACTTCACAGACAAACTGAAATGGTCTACCCACACGGACAGCGCAACAGCGCCTCTTCAAACTCAGGAGGCTGAAGAAATGTACAGGTGCACAATCGAGAGCATCCTGTTGGGCTCTATCACAGCCTGGTACGGCAACTGCATCGCACTCAACTGCAAGGCTCTCCAGAGGGTGGTGTGGTCTGCACAACGCATCACCGGTGGCACACTACCTGCTCTCCAGGACACCTACAGCAACCGATGTCACAGGAAGGCCAAAAATATCATCAAGGACAACAACCACCTGAGCCACTGCCTGTTCACCCCGCTATCATCCAGAAGGCGAGGTCAGTACAGGTGCATCAAAGCTGGGACCGAGAGACTGAAAAACAGCTTCTATCTCAAGGCCATCAGACTGCTAAACAGCAATCATTAGAGGCTGCTGCCTACATTGAGACTGGCCACTTTAATAAATGGATCACGAGTCACTTTAAACAATGCCACTTTAAATAATGTTTACATATCTTACATTACTCTTATCATATGGATATACTGTATTTATTTACCATCTATTGCACCTTGCCTATGCCGCTCGGCCATCGCTCATCCATATACTTATATATACATATTCTCATTCACCCCTTTAGATTTGTGTGTATTAGGTAGTTGTTGGGGAATTGTTAGATTACTTGTTAAATATTACTGCACTGTCAGAACTAGAAGCACAAGCATTTCGCTACACTCGCATTAGCATCTACTAACCATGTGTATGTGACCAATACAATTTGATTTGATTTGTCTGCTACTTCAACACTGACCGTAGTACATTTTATCGTACAGCACCACCTTCTGGCATAAACTAGCATTACATGTGAAAATGCAAAGACATTGACAACATGCGCTCAGCTGATCACACACACCCCCATCCACTCTGCCAGGACAGGACAAACAGCCTAGATTGGCCTAGTCAGAGCAGTGTGTTGCTGCCAGGGCAGACTTTCACTTCCAACACCATGCCAAGAGTGTGCACAGCTGTCATCAAGGCAAAGGGTGGCTACTTTGAATAATCTAAAATATAGTTTGATTTGTTTAACACTTTTTTGATTACTACAGTGAGGGAAAAAAGTATTTGATCCCCTGCTGATTTTGTACGTTTGCCCACTGACAAAGAAATGATCAGTCTATAATTTTAATGGTAGGTTTATTTGAACGGTGGGAGACAGAATAACAAAAAATCAAAAACGCATATGAAAAATGTTATAAATTGATTTGCATTTTAATGAGGGAAATAAGTATTTGACCCCCTCTCAATCAGAAAGATTTCTGGCTCCCAGGTGTCTTTTATACAGGTAACGAGCTGAGATTAGGAGCACACTCTTAAAGGGAGTGCTCCTAATCTCAGCTTGTTACCTGTATAAAAGACACCTGTCCACAGAAGCAATCAATCAATCAGATTCCAAACTCTCCACCCTGGCCAAGACCAAAGAGCTCTCCAAGGATGTCAGGGACAAGATTGTAGACCTACACAAGGGGCTACAAGACCATCGCCAAGCAGCTTGGTGAGAAGGTGACAACAGTTGGTGCGATTATTCGCAAATGGAAGAAACACAAGATCTGTCAATCTCCCTCGGCCTGGGGCTCCATGCAAGATCTCACCTTGTGGAGTTGCAATGATCATAAGAAAGGTGAGGAATCAGCCCAGAACTACACGGGAGGATCTTGTAAATGATCTCAAGGCAGCTGGGACCATAATCACCAAGAAAACAATTGGTAACACACTATGCCGTGAAGGACTGAAATCCTGCAGCGCCCGCAAGGTCCCCCTGCTCAAGAAAGCACATATACACGCCCGTCTGAAGTTTGCCAGTGAACATCTGAATGATTCAGAGGACAACTGGGTGAAAGTGTTGTGGTCAGATGAGACCAAAATGGAGCTCTTTGGCATCAACTCAACTCGCCGTGTTTGGAGGAGGAGGAATGCTGCCTATGACCCCAAGAACACCATCCCCACCGTCAAGCATGGAGGTGGAAACATTATGCTTTGGGGGTGTTTTTCTGCTAAGGGGACAGGACAACTTCACCGCATCAAAGGGACGATGGACGGGGCCATGTACCGTCAAATCTTGGGTGAGAACCTCCTTCCCTCAGCCAGGGCATTGAAAATGGGTCGTGGATGGGTATTCCAGCATGACAATGACCCAAAACACACGGCCAAGGCAACAAAGGAGTGGCTCAAGAAGAAGCACATTAAGGTCCTGGAGTGGCCTAGCCAGTCTCCAGACCTTAATCCCATAGAAAATCTGTGGAGGGAGCTGAAGGTTCGAGTTGCCAAACATCAGCCTCGAAACCTTAATGACTTGGAGAAGATCTGCAAAGAGGAGTGGGACAAAATCCCTCCTGAGATGTGTGCAAACCTGGTGGCCAACTACAAGAAACATCTGACCTCTGTGATTGCCAACAAGGGTTTTGCCACCAAGTACTAAGTCATGTTTTGCAGAGGGGTCAAATACTTATTTCCCTCATTAAAATGCAAATCAATTTATAACATTTTTCATATGCGTTTTTCTGGATTCACTGTTTAAATAAACCTACCATTAAAATTATAGACTGATCATTTCTTTGTCAGTGGGCAAACGTACAAAATCAGCAGGGGATCAAATACTTTTTTCCCTCACTGTACATGATTCCATATGTGTTATTTCATAGTTTTGATGTCTTCACTATTATTCTACAATGTAGAAAATAGTACAAATAAAGAAAAACCCTTGAATGAGAAGGTGCGTCCAAACTGTTGACGCACTACATACACCAAAGAGATGAGAGAGCAGCTGAATGAATGATGCTATCTTATGTTGTTTCTGTTAAAACACACAAACTACAGTACCAGTCACACACACCAAACACACACACACACACAAACAGACTGGGCTGAAAAAAGTAGGGAGTTGTGCTCTGTCCGTGGTCTCTGGAGCTCCTGGTGTCTATATCTCTGTCTGGGCCGTAGTCTCTGGAGCTTCTGGTGTCTATATCTCTGTCTGGGCCGTAGTCTCTGGAGCTTCTGGTGTCTATATCTCTGTCTGGGCCGTAGTCTCTGGAGACGTTGACAATTTTACTCACCTTTTTACTGATAGCCTGGAAACCTAAACACTAATACACACTGCACTATACTCTACATGACTATACTATACTGAACTGAACTCTACTTGACTATACTATACTATACTGAACTGAACTCTACTTGACTATACTGAAATGAACTCTACTTGACTACACTGTACTGTGCTGTACTGAACTCTACTTGACTATACTATACTATACTGAACTCTACTGTGCTATACGGAACTCTACTCTACTGTACTTGACTATACTGTACTGGACTCTACTTGACTATACTGTACTGAACTATACTGTACTGGACTCTACTTGACTATACTGTGCTGTACTGAACTCTACTATTTTTTATTATTTTTATTTAGCTGGGCAAGTCAGTTAAGAACAATTTCTTATTTACAATGATGGCCTACCCCGGCCAAACCCTAACCCGGACGACGCTGGTCCAATTGTGCCGCCGCCCTATGGGACTACCAATCACGGACGGTTGTGATACAGCCTGGAATCGAACCAGGGTCTGTAGTGACTAGGGTTGCAAAGGGTCGGAAACTTTCCGGTAAATATCTGGAATTTTTCCAGAAATGTTTAATGGGAAGTTAAGCCTGGGAATTTTGGTAATTTTGCTTAAATTCAACAAAAAGGTTGGCCTATAACAGTGAACCTTTTTTGTGGGATACACATAAGGCAATTCTAGGTCTTGTGGCATATTTTGGTTAAACTATCCCCAATTCAATGGAATTGCAACCCTCTGCATGCGCAGTACATCTTGCAAACTAATGAGACGCTATTGAGCCCACACTACTACACTGTCTGAGCCAAGGACTACATGCTTTCTGGTAAGTTTTGATTACAATACTGGGTGGGGTGAATATATTTTATATGACATACATTATTTCTTGTTAACTAGTAAATAGTATCCTACAGCAAAGTGTGTTTAAATCTTTTCTAAATTGTTAACAATTTCTGCTAGTTAGTTTTTGCTACCATGCTTGAGCGTTAATTCACCTGTTTCCATACATGTTTCTTTTAAAACATTTATCATACAGAGTTGTTTAACTATTTATCTGTACATGGAATTGTATTTGTTTTTTTTTTACTATTTTTTTTCTAATCTTTACAGGAAAATGCCACGGGCACTATCTGATGTGTGGAGACATTTCACTGCAGCTAATGTAGAAGGAAAAGTTGTGTACATTTGCAAATACTGTGCCGAATCATATGTGAAGAATGCAACAAAGATGCAGAATCATCTGACCAAGTGCATAATGTTCCCTCAGCGCTCACAACAAGCAACCTCTGACAAAAGTCCCTCTACTTCTATTCGAGGTGAAAATGATGAATCAGACACCTTATCGATAGCAACAGCTCATGGAATCAGTTTTTTTGACTCAATGGAGGAACGTAGTCAGAGAAATGCTGATGAATGTCTTGCTCAAGCTGTGTATGCAACTGGTTCACCTCTGATGCTCACAGGTAATGCGCATTGGAAGAGATTTCTGAATGTTCTTCGCCCAGCATACACCCCTCCAACCAGACATGCTTTATCTACTCATTTACTGGATGCAGAGTTCAACAGAGTTCAAGTGAAGGTCAAGCAAATCATAGAGAAAGCAGACTGTATTGCAATCATCTCTGATCGGTGGTCAACTATTCACGGGCAAGGAATAATTAACTACATCCTCTCCACCCCTCAACCAGTATTTTACAAGAGCACAGACACAAGGGACAACAGACACCCCAGTCTCTACATTGCAGATGAGCTGAAGGCAGTCATCAATGACCTTGGACCACAGAAGGTATTTGCACTGGTGACAGACAATGCTGCGAACATGAAGGCTGTTTGGTCTAAAGTGGAGGAGTCCTACCCTCACACCCATTGGCTGTGCTGCTCATGCATTGAATCTGCTCCTCAAGTACATCATGACACTGAAAACAATGGATACACTCTACAAGAGAGCCAAGGAAATGGTTAGATATGTGAAGGGTCATCAAGTTATAGAAGCAATCTACCTCACCAAGCAAAGTGAGAAGAATAAGAGCACCACATTATTTATGAGAGGTATGGACATGTTGAATGCACCGAGCTGTTTAAACTACTGGCACACAGCTCGGACACCCATGCATACCCCACAAGACATGCCACAAGAGGTCTCTTCACAGTCCCCAAGTCCAGAACAGACTATGGGAGGCACACAGTACAACATAGAGCCATGACTACATTGAACATCACATCAAGTAACTCATTACATCACATCAAGTAACTCATGCCAGCAGTAAAATTAGATTTAATAAACAGATAAAAAAACACTTTATGGAACAGTAGGGACTGTGAAGCAACACAAACATAGGCACAGACACATGCATACACACACACACACACACGATAACACACTATACATACACATTTAGTACTGTAGATATGTGGTAGTGGTGGAGTAGGGGCCTGAGGGCACACAATGTGTTGTGAAATCTGTGAATGTATTGTAAGGTTTTTAATTTTTATAAACTGCCTTAATTTTGCTGGACCGCAGGAAGAGTAGCTGCTGCTTTGGCAGCAGCTAATGGGGATCCATAATAAATACAAATACAAATACCACATTGAAGCTGCCTAGCAACACCAGTTGGGGTGGTGTTGTCATCATGTTTGACAGTCTCCTGGAAAGGAAGGAGTCTCTCCAAGAAATGGTCATATTACAGTCTGCCAATATGGACAGCCCCATCAAGAGGATCCTCCTGGATGATGTATTTTGGGAAAGAGTGGTAAGCAGCCTGAAACTCCTGAAACCTATAACAGTAGCCATTGCACGGATTGAGGGAGACAATGCCATCCTGTCTGATGTTCAGACTCTGCTTGCAGACGTAAGAGAAGCAATCCGTACTGCCCTGCCCACTTCACTGTTGCTCCAAGCAGAGGAAACTGCAGTTCTGAAATACATCAAAAAGCGTGAAGACTTCTGCCTGAAGCCCATACACGCCGCAGTGTACATGTTGGACCCCAAGTATGCTGGCAAGAGCATCCTGTCTGGTGTAGAGATCAACAAGGCCTATGGTGTCATCACTACCATGTCTCGCCACCTTGGCCTGGATGAGGGCAAGGTTCTTGGCAGTCTGGCGAAGTACACTTCCAAGCAAGGGCTTTGGGATGGAGATGCAATATGGCAGTCGTGCCAACATATCTCATCAGCCACCTGGTGGAAGGGACTTTGTGGATCTAAAGACATTGAGGAGGTCCAGGGAGAAGACATGGAAGCCTGAGAGGAAGACAACCAAAGCTTTACAGATGTATGTTGAAAAAATTTTTGGGAGATGCGATGGATCATTGGGGATCATTCAATATTCCCTTTCTTTTGTTGTTCAGTTAAATCATCCCATGTGACGAGTCAACTCATTTAATTAAAGTTAAATTCATAAATAAATTGTAGGTTTTTTTCTATTGGAAGGATTTAATAATATGCAAGTATGTCTACTTATGATAAAAGGTTTATGTTTCTGTCTTCATATGATATGGTAAATATATCCAATGCAAAAAAACATCTACATTTAAATGGTATTTTAATTCCCACGGGGGACCAGTGTGAAAATGTATGCACTCACTACTGTATAAAATGCATGCACTCACTACTGTATAAAATG
>QNTS01006904.1:21799-35032 GCA_003317085.1 Hucho hucho
GATATGAGAGCAGGGTTTACTGATTCCATGACAGATATGAGAGCAGGGTTTACTGATTCCATGACAGATATGAGAGCAGGGTTTACTGATTCCATGACAGATATGAGAGCAGGGTTTACTGATTCCATTACACATATGAGTGCAGGGTTTACTGGTTCCATGACAGATATGAGAGCAGGGTTTAATGATTCCATGACAGATATGAGAGCAGGGTTTACTGATTCCATGACAGATATGAGAGCAGGGTTAAATGATTCCATGACAGATTTGAGTGCAGGGCTTACTGATTCCATAACAGATATGAGAGCAGGGTTTACTGATTCCATGACAGATATGAGGGCACGGTTGACTGATTCCATGACAGATATGAGAGCAGGGTTTAATGATTCCATGACAGATATGAGAGCATGGTTGATTGATTCCATGACAGATATGAGAGCAGGGTTTAATGATTCCATGACAGATATGAGAGCATGGTTGACTGATTCCATGACAGATATGAGAGCAGGGTTTACTGATTCCATGACAGATATGAGAGCAGGGTTTACTGATTCCATAACAGATTGAGCCGACAGCAATAACAACATTGTTGAGATTAGTAGTGACCAGGGCCCGTAGGAGTGCTGATCTAGCACCAGATTGTACTTTTAAATCATAATGATTATATGGACAGATCCTAGATCAGCACTCCTACTCTGAGATGCTTTGTGTATACGGGACGTGATCTTAGCCAGAATGTGTTGGGTTGACAGTCGCTGGATCGGGGTTCTAGTAGGATCACTATGTTTGTTTACGTAAACTATTAATTGATTGTGTATATTTGGTGATCTAGTCATTAGTACTTGTTGCTGTTATTTTGAAGGATTGTACAGGGTAGGATGAAGGTCTTTCATTGGCCAGGCCATAACATACAATATCTGAATACTTGGTCAGATAAAATCTGAGAAAAAAATATTTTTTAATCCCTTCATGACTAACAGGTTCAGACCCATATCAGGACTGACTTCACAGAAGTAGGTTAGCACTGGTGTTTAATATGAGGGTTTCATCTCTGTTTAAAAAATAATCAATATATTCTGTTTCTTGTCTTTCTTTATTGGGATTTTATTCACTTCCAAATGATTAATAATTAAAGTTTGATAATTGCATCAAGAAACATGTAACATCACCAACGCCCTTCCATCTATACACATTAAAATAGTTTTATCCTCCAAATGTCTTTATAAAAAGTAGATCCATAGCCTACACATGGTGTCTCCCAGTAAGTCAGGGGCTCCACCAGTTCCTGACCAGTCCTGTTGTAAACCATATCACCGCCCCTGTCAACCCTCCCATGACAACACCCCCAAAACCACCTGTCAGAACTCCCATCAACAACCCTGTCACTATGGCGACGAAGAGCTCCAATCTGTCGCTGACGATTCTCTGCCTGTCCTCCTTCCTCCACTGGTATCTGTAGCGCTCCCTCTCCTTCACCTCATTGGACCGCACTGCCCAGGGGGAAGACACACCCCTCTTTACTCACAGGGGGAAACAGTCACCAAGGTGGAAGAGATCTATGTTCTTTGAGGGAAGTTAATGAAAAGAACCTCATAAATTCCTAATTGTATTGTACTGTACTGTATTTTACTGTATTATAACTATGGTAAATAAGTATAATTAAGTAAATGGCACAGATCATTAATCAACGTATTTCACAAATCACCACTAGATAGAGTGCTTTCACTAAAAGACTGAAAGGGAGATATTTCTATTTACGGAGAAAGATGAAGTAGCCCCCAGACACTGATCTGTGGTCAGCCTTGGTGTTTCAGTCCTATAAAAGGGGCCTGAAAGGATTGGATAGGTTGGAGAAAGATGAAGTAGCCCCCAGACACTGATCTGTGGTCAGCCTTGGTGTTTCAGTCCTTTAAAGGGGGCCTGACAGGATTGGATAGGTTGGAGAAAGATGAAGTAGCCCCCAGACACTGATCTGTGGTCAGATTAGTGTTTTTGGCCTGTAAGTAGGCTCTGACAGGATTGGATATGTTGGAGAAAGATGAAGAAGCACCTAGACACTGATCTGAGGTCAGTTTTGTGTTTCAGTAGACTACACACATGTAGACTACACACATCCTAGACTCTATCAGGTGAACCATGAATGGACTTTTATAATATGTGTACATTATAGGAACACCTGTAATTATAAAAGTACAATGATGAATGTTTTGCTTTAGTTTGAGATTGAGAATCAGTGGTAGAGACGTTGTAAGTGCATGAAGAGGTCAACTGTACAAAAGTCAAATGTCTGTGTGTTGAAACTATACTTTCAGTTCCTGTTGATACTATGTTCCAGTCTTACTTCTGCAATAGGATTAAGAAGGATTGGGAAACAAACTGCAAATAACAATGATCTGAACTCTGCCTAGCAGAGACACCTTTGTGTTAACAACTATTAATTATGAGCTTACTGTATATGGTATTAAAGTTAAGGGGCATGGTGAACCTCAGTAGGGGATAAAAGGGGGAAACACCATCTTTTGAACTGAGTGTGTTACTTGCAAATTACTGTAAGTGTATTCTCTGGGTTGCAATCCGGCTTGCAATCCTTATTAAACAAACTAACCTCTGATCAAAGAAGTTTCCTGTGGTCTCTTGTATGAACAACCATCACATTTAGTCTACACACATCCTAGACTCTATCAGGTGGACCAACACATGTAGACTACACATCACAGAAATAGAAATGTTCAATATGCTACACTGGAAGAGCAACGTTTATGACTTGTACACTAAGAGCATTTAAATTATTTGAAATCAGCTGATGCTAATCTTTAACATTCATTTTAATTGAGGCCATCCGATTTCTCCTGAGAGTAGCAGGATCCAGACAATATTTTGCATTGAATATGGACTCAACTGAAATTTTTATCACTTTAGAGTTATTAAAACATCAGACAAAGCTTTTGGGGGGGTTAACAATACCTCACCAACACACGGGAGCCTCACGGAGCCTACGCTTATCTTTTCAGCAGAGATACATTTGGAAATCGTTTAAAAGCATTAGGGTATACATCTCTCCTATCTCTAAGGTTTTTCTATGTAAAATTTCACATTAAATTGTTTCAAAGACACTAACTTTGAAAGTTTCCGATTTTAACTACCTGTTTCAGCTGGTCTGTGGCAAGACTGTAGTCCAAGGTATTATCAAGATTTTTCCGGGATGTGATCACATCAATAAAACCTAAGGTTCAAAGTTTTACCACTCCTGCAACAGAATATTAACACTTTAACTGCTGAAATACATGACGGAAGACATGAACTGAAGCTAGAATGTTAACAATTTAACTGCTGAAATACATGACGGAAGACATGAACTGAATCTAGAATGATAGTTTCATATAGTTCATGAAACACACACAAACCCTTGACCCTTGTAGAACCTTGTCAGTCTGTGGGACATAACGTTGCATTGTGTTGCTAATCTGTTACACATGTGTGTGTGCCCGTATGTGTGTGCATGCTAGTGTGTGTAATGTGTGTCCGTGTGTGGGTGCATGGATGTGTGTGTTCTTACCACAGTGTGTGTGCCTGTGTGTGTGTGTGTGTGTGTGTGTGTGTGTGTGTGTGTGTGTGTGTACGTGCGCATTACTGTGTGTGTGTGTGTGCGACATAGTACCCAGCCCAGCTGAGTGCTGCTCTCCTCCCACTCCTCTGTGTGAAGCTGTGCTCCAGTCAGACAGTCTGGTCAGTCTGTGTGTATGACAGAGGAAACAACACACCATCACAGACCTCTACTATTACACAGTGTTACAATACACAGGACAGGACTGTTCATTCTGCCCACTGGTGCAGAGCAGCAGAGTCCTCTGGGGTTTGGAATAGTAAGTATTATCATGATTATCTCTGTAACTGTTTTATCATTTCAGAATGACTGTTTTGGTTCTGTTGCTTTCTGAAATGTGTAAAAGTCACAAGTTACTGGTTATTATGTTATATAATAACATGTTATCGTATGTTATCATGTTAATATGTTGGGAATTGTTATTATGTGTGTATACATTTACATAAACATAGGTTCAGAGTATTTATAATGTATTTCTTCATCATGTCCTGGCAGGAATATTGTTGATGCTGATGACCTGTCTGAGGATGTGGAAGAGGAGGGGTTTATGGTGACCATTACTGTTTCTACCATAAGACACAGAACTACAGGATATTCAACCAAGAGGAAAGAGACCCATTCCTGCAACAATCCCGGGACGAACAACAACAATTTATCAAGAAGAACTTCTGTCACCTGTAATCATTGTTTTGGAGAAGAGAGGAGATTTGAAACCATCTTGACAACAGACCAGGCCCAGTTGCAAACAAAGTTCTTGAACAGAACTGTGTGGGGGTTTTGCACGTCGCCATGGCGTCCACAGGTCTACAGCTACTTGGCCTTCTATTGGCCGTGATGGGATGGGTGGGCGGGGCTCTCGTCTGCGCCTCCCCCTTGTGGCGAGTCTCCGCCTTCGCGGGCGGGGACATCGTGATCGCCCAGGTTCTATGGGAGGGGCTATGGATGACGTGTTTGTCCCAGAGTACGGGACAGATCCAGTGTAAGACTTACGACTCTACCCTGGCCCTCCCCATCTCCGCCCAGGTGTCCCGTACCCTCTCCGTGCTCTCCCTCCTCCTCTGCCTGTTCGCCCTCCTGCTAGGCGTGGTTGGGGCTAAGTGCACCAAGTGTCTGGGGGAAGGAGCCTACTCGTCCAAGGCTAGGCTAGCCCGCGTGGCTGGGGCTCTGTTCTTCTTCTCCGGGCTGCTCTTCCTGATACCCATCTGCTGGGCGGCCCACGCCGTGGTCAGGGATTTCTACGATCCGAAAGTCGCCGCGCCGCTGAAGAGAGAGTTAGGCCCCGCCTTGTATCTAGGCTGGGGGGCGGGAGTTCTGCTGCTGGTGGGAGGGGCTCTGCTGAACGCAGGCTCCTCCCCTCCAGGGGCTAGGGCAACGCCTACTTTTGGGGGAGGTGGGAGGAGTAACCCGCTGCCTGTGGTGGTAGAGGAGAAGGAGCATGTCTGAACCCTGCCACACTAGGGTTGTGTTCATTACGTTGAGAGAAAATGGACTGAAACAGGGAGGGACTACCTGAACGTGTCCAATAAGAAATTTTCCTTTTTCGTTGTCCATTGTGAAACATTTTGCAACATTATGCCCTAATGAATACAACCCCATCACTGAACTCTCAGTGAAGGAGAGACAGGTCAAAATGTAAATAAGAAAAAGCTTATAATTACGTTTCTGAAAATTTGCATAATTATTCTCCATTTCTTAAGACCACTTGTAGACAGCTTTGTTATTTTGTTATGACATCATCTTCTAGTTATTTTCATTATGACATCATCTTCTAGTTGTTTTTAATCTGATTTGAGTTGTCTGTGTTAACTTCTTCTTGGTGAGTGTAATTTATACATGAAATAATAAAGTGTTTTACAACATGTTTGTAATTGCTACTACACTCATATATTTACAAGTTGTTTGTTTTAGCTACTACACTCATGTATTTACAAGTTGTTTGTTTAGCTACTACACTCATATATTTACAAGTTGTTTGTTTTAGCTACTATACTCATATATTTACAAGTTGTTTGTTTAGCTACTACACTCATGTATTTACAAGTTGTTTGTTTAGCTACTACACTCATATATTTACAAGTTGTTTGTTTAGCTACTACACTCATATATTTACAAGTTGTTTGTTTAGCTACTACACTCATGTATTTACAAGTTGTTTGTTTAGCTACTACACTCATATATTTACAAGTTGTTTGCCAGAGTAGATGGACAATGTGTGATGCACTTGTGTCAGTGTGGGAGGTGAAATGTATTGTGGGATGTGTTAATAACTAAGTGTTTATTAATGTGACATAACTGGCATCGCTCAGATTCCACTCTGCCCTCTCTCTCTCTCTGTGTGTGTGCGTATGTCTGATATGTGTTTGTGTGTATGCCAGACTCCTTGTGTGTGCATGTTTGTGTACGTTCTGGAGAGCCCACACGTAGGCAGTGTTTGTGTGTATGCCAGACTCCTTGTGTGGGCAGTGTGTGTGTATATTTGTGTGTTGTATACAGAGTGGTTATACAGTAGCACAAAGGCAGAGTACAGGACACAGACAAAGACCATCTGTATAACATGTGCCAGGACACGAGTCACCCCCACCATATTAACCCAGTCACGTGAACACCTTCGACAGCATAGAAACAGAATCTATAGACCGGGCTCTCCCCATTCAAGTCAATGAAAGTTCCAGGGATAGAGGTTCCAAGCCCTTTCTAGAGATTCTATTTCTATGATAGTTCCAAACAACAAGGGACTCCATGATTAAAGGACTTTCTGGACCTGGGTTCAAATACTATCTGAAATCTTTCAAATACTATTTAGCAATTGCTTTAGCTGGTCTGGAGTACCAGGTGTGGCGGGATTTGGACTTTTACAACTTTTCTATTGGTTCCATTGCAACAGGCGAGCTCAGTAAAGCACGGCTGAAGTATTTGAAATTATTTCAAATTGTGTTTGAACCCAGGTCTCACGGGCTGGTGCTATCCTCTGGGTCTTAAAGCACTTTAAAAAAAAAACTAACCCCATCCACTACCAATGTAGCATATCTGAGAAATGAACAATGGCCTATCACGACTCAGGATATGACCCAGATGCAGACACATAGTCAGTTCTAAATAATGTATTATAACACGGAGCAAAGGGCAGGTCGAGGACAGGCAGAGGTTCGTTAACAGGTCAGAATCAGGTACAGAACGGCAGGCAGGCTCTGGGTCAGGGCAGGCAGAGGTTTGTAATCAGGTCAGAGTCAGGCAGGTACAGGACGGCAGGCTAGGGGTCAGCGCAGGCAGAATGGTCAGAACCGGGAAAACAAACACTCGCGAAACCGGGAACACACGATGGTAAGACCTGACACAACAAGACGAACTGGCAACAGACAAACAGAGAACACAGGTATAAATACACTGGGGATAATGGGGAAGATGGGCGACACCTGGAGGGGGGTGGAGACAAGCCCGATGACAGGTGAAACCGATCAGGGTGTGACACGGCCATTATGTGGTAATATTAGCGATCAACTCATAGAACGGCAAAGAGAATTGCACTTTTACACTTTGACTATATCTCTTCGGGCTCCCGAGTGGTGCAGCGGTCTAAGGCACTGCATCTCAGTGCTAGGGGCGTCACTACAGACCCTGGTTTGATTCCAGGCTGTATCACAACCGGTTGTGATTGGGAGTCCCATAGGGCGGCGCACAATTGGCCCAGCGTCGTTAGGATTTGGCCAGGGTAGGCCGTCATTGTAAATAAGAATTTGTTCTTAACTGACTTGCCTAGTTAAATAAAGAATAAATAAATAAAATACAGAGAAGGCCTATAGGCCTAAAACAAACTGCTGTTCCCCTATATATCCACATGGTGGCAGTATAGGTGTATTTGTCACAGGAACCAAGTGCTCTTTCACACAGAGAGAGGGTGTATCTCAATGGTCTGCTGGCTTTTCTCTGCTTGCCTTTGCACTGATCTCAAAATACAACATATGATAGCGCGCAGATAACAATGTGGAGGATGGCTAATGGGCATTTGTCAAGTTCTCATGTTCTCTTCAGGAAATGAGACAGAAAAGGTTAGAAAGCCAAGGTAGACTATTGAGATGCATCCCTAGTGGACAAGCATCTTCATAGTGACAGCAACAGCTTGGGGATTTTAGGGGTCAAATTGGAGAAACAGCATGGGGATTTTAGGGGTCAAATTCCGTAGTGAGCTGTTCCAAGTGGTCCTAGGTTCAGGGAAGCAAAGAGTTAATTTAATCAATTTAACTAGCCTCCCTATGAGCACAAGACATGGAAATGACATTTTTGACTGAAAAGGTCAGACACAATCAAGCAATGTTAAATGAACCTGGACCAGCCTATCAAAACCTATAGACCAAGGCTATTCAGTGTTGTGACTTCAATCAAAGGATCCGTGTGTAAGGGCAAGCATGTTCATGTGGACCGGGACCAAAGTTCCAGTGCTTAAACCAACTATTTGCACCAGACAGAAATTGTACAGTGCTGTGTGTGTGCAAGCGCCTGACTTGGTTGGAATCTCTTTGCACACGCACAGATTCCAACCAAGTCAGGATCGTGCACACACAGATTGCGTCAACTTGCACCACCACCTCTATGCCACCCACACAATAATAACTAATAGAACGTGTATATTTAAACACAAAGCATGTAGCCTTCTGTGTGACTCTTTAACAATGTGTCCTGGGGAATGCGAGGCGAGCTGGCAAACTCCTCCCGGCGCGAAGTCAGCATAGTCAAGTTGTACTTGTACATTGTTATGTGTTGTTTTAGTAGCCTTCTGAGAAGTATAGTCTAGCGCTCGCCAACAGGCTGTCAAGTGACGAGTGCGTTGAAAAAGAGGAGTTTAAATGGGTTACATTTTGGCTACAGATGTTATTGCAACTGTGACGGATGACACGAACAGCTCTCGGTCAAAAGCAATGCCAGAGAGTCCGGGAAACAATAACAGCAGTTTGTAACCAGTTTCAAATGGTTTCCTCTAACCATTCGTTATCCCGGATACAATGTATCGCCGCTTGACTCCGTTGAAAAATGAAGTTTCCTCGCTGAAGAATGTTGGAATAGTTTCCCTTAAAGCGACAGAGTGCTTGTACACTGTCTGGTTGGGTAGCTGCCTACTTGAGGGTGTATTGTCTCTTTAAGAACAACAGGGGGAGTTGAACAATCGTCAACCTCTCTATGGAGTAGACTAGAGAAACCGGTGACTTTTTCAGGTTTGACGTTTGCCAAAAAACAACCTGCAGAAAATACGTTGTCGAGCGGCGACCTTTGAGTCTGGCTAGCTAGAGCACGGGGAGGCAGTTCCTCATCCCGGGGTAGCAATTGGCCGCCCTCTCTCTCTCTATTTCCTATCACGCGTTCTGTAAAATTGCCTACCCCCCCACACACACACACACACACACGATGTGGTCGGCGTGTGTAAGCGTGCACCGGAACCCAAAGTCCGTCCGTGGCGTCGGCAATCATCTGCAAATGTGAAGATTAACGAGGTTGTCCTCCATTCGACCGCGGAGAGAGAGAGAGGACCAGAAAGCACAGACTGCTGCGCCGACCTGCTTGCGTGTCGTGGCGGATAGGGAGCTTGGATCTGGCCAGCTGCGTTGTTGGACTGGATCGAATTGGACTCAGTGAAGAGCAGTAGGACTATATAAAGACAGAGGGGAAATATGACGGATAAACGGATGTCGCGGTGGTATTTTGGAGGGCTCGCTTCCTGCGGGGCTGCCTGCTGCACCCATCCTCTGGACCTCATCAAGGTAAGTGCTGGAGAGAGAACCATATGACCCCCTCCTTGGCAGGATTATAGCCGACCTACGGACGCTGCAGGCCCGCTGATCAGCCAGCTGTTTACCTGGGAAACTGAGGACATCTGCCCTAGTTTCATCCAATGTTATAAAATAGTAAACAGACTAGTGGGTTCTATCCAAACGAAACACAGCGCACTGCGGATGATCGGAAAAATAGGACAGAAAAGGAAAGTTGGAGAATCATTTTCTGTCTCTTTCCCTCTCTCGTCTAGCGTAGTCACATGACTGTGTGTATAGTCTGTTTCCCGCGGGGGTACGGGAAGCAGTGATCGGCCTCGTTTAGCGTGAGCTCTCCGGTTCACTGACCGGCTAACTGCGCCGCTACTGTGCAGAGTAAACGGGGTTAGGCCTAGTCGAAGTGTAGCGTTATAGCGTCTCATATTACGGATAACTCACAGTAGTAGTAGCAGCCACATGCTCTACTGTTGTCATTGAGCATGTACAGACCAGGGTCATCTTGAAGTCAAGAATAGCACACACAGAATGACATATTCTGACCCTACAGTAGGCCTGTGTGCGGTATAGCGTGTATAGGCTTAGTTAACAAGCCTGATGAACACTGCAGGGCCAAGCTGAACTGTACTGGCCTGTTAATGCATCCACCATAGTTGCTGGAACCGTCCTGGAAAGTTAAGAAAAATACACAAACACCAGAGCCAGCACAGTACGGTTGTGGTCCTATAGTGTAACAGGCAACAGAATGACAGATGCATACAAGTAGGTCAGTGTGTAGTATAATTATATTGACATGATATGAAATTACAGCACTAACTAGCAGTCTTAAAGCAGCTGTTAACTCTAGGGCTTCCTGTGTGTAGCGTCTCTGTGTTTTGAGTGTACTAAGAGGTCTGGGCCTTTATGGCACAGGTGGTAGTCCACCAGGCAGGCCTGTAACTGCAGGGCTGCTGGTTCAAACCCTGCACCAGATGCTTTCCCCTCGATCTCTGTATCTGTACTGATAGTGGGAGGAGCTAGTGTTGGACAGAGGGTAGTGGGAGGAGCTAGTGTTGGACAGAGAGGATAGTGGGAGGAGCTAGTGTTGGACAGAGGTGATAGGATAGTGGGAGGAGCTAGTGTTGGACAGAGGTGATAGGGTAGTGGGAGGAGCTAGTGTTGGACAGAGGTGATAGGGTAGTGGGAGGAGCTAGTGTTGGACAGAGAGGGTAGTGGGAGGAGCTAGTGTTGGACAGAGAGGGTAGTGGGAGGAGCTAGTGTTGGACAGAGAGGATAGTGGGAGGAGCTAGTGTTGGACAGAGGTGATAGGGTAGTGGGAGGAGCTAGTGTTGGATAGAGGTGATAGGGTATTGGGAGGAGCTAGTGTTGGACAGAGGTGTCAGGGTATTGGGAGGAGCTAGTGTTGGACAGAGGTGATAGGGTAGTGGGAGGAGCTAGTGTTGGACAGAGGTGTGTGTGTGGAGTTGATAGTGTAGCCTAGACAGCCTGTCTCAACTCGCCTACATAGAAAAGTCTAAAGGTGTATAATTACTTTGTGGGAGTCTCCCACACACACACCCATACAGCACACACACACCCATACAGCACACACGCACACCGGTAAGCATGTTTTATGTCAGTTTGAAAGCAGTTATTAGTGCACAACTTTTGACCAGAGCCCTATGGGTCCTATAGGGGATAGGGTGCCATTTGGGACACAGGTTAGCAGTGATTCGGCCTCGTTAAGTCACTGACCGGCTAACTGCGCCGCTACTGTGCAGAGTAAACGGGGTTAGGCCTAGTTGAACTGTAGCGTCTCATATTACGGATAACTCACAGTAGTAGTAGCTACATGCTCTACTGTTGTCATGGAGAATGTACAGGCCAGGGTCATCTACTATTGTCATGGAGAATGTACAGGCCAGGGTCATCTACTGATGTCATGGAGAATGTACAGGCCAGGGTCATCTACTATTGTCATGGAGAATGTACAGGCCAGGGTCATCTACTGTTGTCATGGAGCAGGGTCATCTGGAAGTCTAGAATAGATGGGGATCCATCCTGCTCTATACTGTAGGGTGGTGCATTCAGAGAGAGAAAGAGAGAGAGATGCATAATCCTCAGGGAGATCTCAAGAGTTGACAAACCTGCCAGAACAAGACAAACAAGATGTGGATGAAGCATTGGTCCTCTGAAGCTAGCCATGCCCAGAGCCATCTGTTCAGAGAGTTGGGTCAGGCTTAAGAACGCCTTCCTTCTTCACCGATCCTCGACTTCGGCGATGTCATTTATAAAATAGCCTCCAACACTTTACTCAACAAATTAGATGCAGTCTATCACAGTGCCATCTGTTTTGTCACCAAATCCCCATATACTACCCACCACTGCGACCTGCACACTCTCGTTGGCTGGCCCTCGCTTCATACTCGTCGCCAATCCCACTGGCTCCAGGTCATCTACAAGTCTCTGATAGGTAAATCCCCGCCTTATCTCAGCTCACTGGTCACCATAGCAGCACCCACCCGCAGCACGCGCTCCAGCCGGTATATCTCACTGGCCACCCCAAAAGCCAATTCCTCCTTTGGCCGCCTTTCCTCCCAATTCTCTGCTGCCAATGACTGGAACGAACTACAAATCACTGAAACTGGAGACTCATATCTCCCTCACTAGCTTTAAGCACCTTAAACAGCTCACAGATCTCTGCACCTGCACATAGCCCATCTGTAAACAGCCCATCCAACTACCTCATCCCCATAATGTATTTATTTATTTATCTTGGTCCTTTGCACCCCAGTAACTTGCATATTTATCTTCTGCACATCTACCATCCCAGTGTTTAATTGCTATATTGTAATTACCTCGCCACCATGGCCTATTTGTTGCCCTACCTCCCTTATCTTACCTCATTTCCACTTACTGTATATAGACTTTTTTTTCTACTGTATTATTGGCTGTATGTCTGTGTATTCCATGTGTAACTCTTTGTTGTATGTATCAAACTGCTTTGCTTTATCTTGGCCAGGTCGCAGTTGTAAATGAGAACTTGTTCTCAACTAGCCTACCTGGTTAAATAAAGGTAAAACAAATAAATACAAATTCTCAAACTGTTGGTGATGTTACAATAGGAGAGAGCCTCTGACAGTTCCCTCTGAAATAACCCCCTGGAAAGAAGCAAAATATAGCAGTGAATTTTACAGATGGTTTTTATTGATTAGCATTTGAGATAATGTGTATCCAAGTGTTGTGGTATCAACAAATTGCATATCTGCTTTCACTGGACATCTTCATAGGTTAAAAAACTAAATACACAGCACAACGCAGGAGTGTAAATGATCACTTATCAACGGCTATGGAGGACAAAGTGGAGCTCAGACAAGAATTGACCATAAAGAGTGTACAAACATTTGACACAAACCGACAGCTACTAACCATACCTCGTTCAAATGCACTTCAATCTTTTGTCTTTCCAATTCACTCTCTGAACGGCACACATACACAATCCATGTCTCAATTGTCTCAAGGCTTAAAAATCCTTCTCCTCCCCTTCATCTACACTGATTTGATGTGAATTTAACAAGTGACATCAATAGAGGATTGTCAATAGAGGATCATAGCTTTCACCTGGATTCAGCTGGTCAGTCTATGTCATGGAAAGAGTTCTTCATGTTTTGTACACTGTATATGACTCTAGCATAGCTAGAGCTTCTCCTCTCCTGAAGCTAGCCATGCCTAGCCTAGCTTCTCCTCTTCTCCTGAAGCTAGCCATGCCTAGCCTAGCTTCTCCTCTTCTCCTGAAGCTAGCCATGCCTAGCCTAGCTTCTCCTCTTCTCCTGAAGCTAGCCATGCCTAGCCTAGCTTCTCCTCTTCTCCTGAAGCTAGCCATGCCTAGCCTAG
>QNTS01006906.1:15051-36910 GCA_003317085.1 Hucho hucho
GTTGTACTGGTAACCACACAGGTGACGACACTAGCTCAATGGGTTGTACTGGTAACCACACAGGTGACGACACTAGCTCAATGGGTTGTACTGGTAACCACACAGGTGACGACACTAGCTCAATGGGTTGTACTGGTAACCACACAGGTGACGACACTAGCTCAATGGGTTGTACTGGTAACCACACAGGTGACGACACTAGCTCAATGGGTTGTACTGGTAACCACACAGGTGACGACACTAGCTCAATGGGTTGTATTGGTAACCACAGGTGACTTGTACAAAATGACCATGCTTTTTTCCTTCTCTCATGAAGGATATTTCAATTTCACAATCCCATTCTGGAGAGTTACTGTCAGGCACATTTATGTTGTTAGGGAAAGTACAGCTGTCCTTTAGTGAATGGGAAAACTGTAGTTGGTAAAAATCCAGTGAGGAGTCAATAGTCTGACTACGACAGAAAGGAAACTACATGACATCTACTGGGACGCCACTCCACGCTACCTCCACGACTAGGCCAGTCACGCGCTACCTCCACGACTAGGCCAGTCACGCGCTACCTCCACGACTAGGCCAGTCACGCGCTACCTCCACGACTAGGCCAGTCACGCTCTACCTCCACGACTAGGCCAGTCACGCTCTACCTCCACGACTAGGCCAGTCACGCTCTACCTCCACGACTAGGCCAGTCACGCTACCTCCACGACTAGGCCAGTCACACTACCTCCACGACTAGGCCAGTCACACTACCTCCACGACTATGTCATTTACATCAAATGTGATGTGACTTGAAAGAGTGTAGATTTGAACACTTAGCCCAAGTCTTCACTGTCCTATCTGTTAACAGTATGATGCCTGAGTAGTACATATGTGAATAACACAGTTTTTAATTTCTGACTCAAAGATAATCACCATCCCCTTACATGTCTTTAATTCTCTCTCCCTCTCCCCCTCCCCCCCTCCACCTAGGGCTGTTGCAGTGACCGTATTACCACCACACCGGCGGTCACGAGTCATGAAGGCAGTCAAATTCCACATGACCATTTAGTCACGGTAATCAGGCTTCTTCAAGCTCTGATGCTGCTGATGGTCATTAGTAGCCTACCAAACTTGCTAACTGCCTGGTACTCCGCACTCTATCGTCCCTCTAATCACTCTGACATCAATGCAAAAGTAATGGAAAATCTAATCAAACACTTCATGATAGCCCATGAGCTCATGTTGCACAACATTTCTATAGGCTATGCAATTACACAAAAAAAATGAGTGATGGCCTCTACTAAAAAGAGGATCCCATCAGCTTTCTATACCCTAGACCTACTGTATTTCTCAGCTTTCCTAACATTAAGCACACTGCTTATATTTACAACACGAGTACAGCCTACCTGGCTGGCATGAAAATAAACCACGGAGAAAAGCAAACTCCATTCCATATTTACGTGCTTAGATCACATTCTTTCTGCTGCCCCTGTTTCGATACAGTGGCATGACAATCGTCCATTCTAATCCGAAAAAAATGTCACACATTATTTAGTATATGTCAACACAAGGTTAAATCAACAATAGTCTGCTGGGTGACAATATTAGCCTATCACTTGTGAAGGATATATTATCACTTGTGAATGATGCCCAGCATAAGAAACAATGCCTTTTGCGGTGACTTTTTCCTAATCATTGTCGCACACCTTATGTAGCCTAGCCCATAGGCCTATATGTTTTAATAAGGTTAGTATCACACCTCATGTAGCCTAGCCCATAGTCCTATATGTTGTAATAAGGTTAGTATCACACCTCATGTAGCCTAGTCCTATATGTTGTAATAAGGTTAGTATCACACCTCATGTAGCCTAGCCCGTAGGCCTATATGTTTTAATAAGGTCAGTATCACACCTCATGTAGCCTAGCCCATAGTCCTATATGTTTTAATAAGGTTAGTATCACACCTCATGTAGCCTAGCCCATAGTCCTATATGTTGTAATAAGGTTAGTATCACACCTCATGTAGCCTAGTCCTATATGTTGTAATAAGGTTAGTATCACACCTCATGTAGCCTAGCCCGTAGGCCTATATGTTTTAATAAGGTTAGTATCACACCTCATGTAGCCTAGCCCGTAGGCCTATATGTTTTAATAAGGTTAGTATCACACCTCATGTAGCCTAGCCCATAGTCCTATATGTTTTAATAAGGTTAGTACCACACCTTTTGTTCTTAAAATGAATCACATTGATCTGCTTTACAAGGGGTGTAGAGTCTAACTGGCCTATATAAGCAGCGTATTAGTTTCAAGTTTTGTGGAAGATCATTATCACCATAATAATACACCTTTATAATAAAAGCATTACCTGCATAATCCCATTTGAGGTCACTTTTGATAATGTTGTTTTCCTGCTAATGGAACATTCGGTCTTATGTCCTACTGCCGTGTGTGAATTGCTGCGCTTATAAAATGTGAAGAAACAGACTAATAGTTTATCAACATTTTAAGCTAGTTGTTCTGATCTGTTGCGTCAGCCTCATTACATCAGAAAAGGTTTGTTGATGCTAGTGGTTGTATTAATTTGGGATCTATCGCGTCGCACAACTGTCCCAAGACTGTGTTTGGAGTATTTATTTGATCATTTCCTGCACTCAATTGCAGTGGTGGAAAAAGTAGCCAGTTGTCATACTTGAGTAAAAGTAAAGATAAGTTAAATAGAAAATTACTCGAGTAAAAGTCACCCAGTAAAATACTACTTGAGTAAAAGTCTAAAAGTATTTGGTTTTAAAATATACTTAAGTGTCGAAAGTAAAAAAGCATAACTTATTTAAAATTCTTTATATTAAGCAAACCTCTCCCTGTTTAACTCACTGATCATCATTAGGCAGGTCTCGTCGTTGAAGGCTGACCAGTTGGAGTTTACCAGAGCCTGTTTCAGTTCCTTCAGAGTGATGGAGCCGCTATGGTCTGTGTCCACTGTCTGGAACCACTGGTACGCTTCTGGGTTCACCCCTGGGGGTATGTTACCTAGGGAGGAGAGAGAGAGAGGGGAGATGAGAGAGAGAGGAGAGAGATGAGTGTTAAACGAGAAGAGACTTACAGGTTAAACCATTATAACAGTCTTTGGGTGAGGTTTGTGTGCATGCCTTGGAAAATGTCTTGTCTGTGCATGAGTCATGCCATCACTGGAGAGAGTGACAGAGAGAGAGATGGAACTGTTTCCAGATCAGTTAAGACACGGATTACTAAACACACTTCCATGCAGGTTGTGGTAGATAGGAAAGAACCATGGCGAAATAATACTGGTAGATGGAAGGAGACTGACAGATTGAAAGGCCAGCCGGACCACAGAGAGAAGAGAAAGTGGGGAAAAGAGTGAAGGAGAGCGAGAGAGAGAAGGGGAAGTAGAGTGAGTGAAGGAGAGAGAGGGAGGTAGTGTCATTTAAAGCTGAGCCCAGATGCATGCTGTCCCTAATGGGAGTGGTAATGAGTCTGTTTATCAGCCCCGTGACTCAGCTACCACAGGGGGACAATATCACTAACACACACACACAGTATTAACCCAGTCATCACTCCACCAGTCTGTCCTGATCAGGGTTACAAACTAAACCCTGTCAGTCAGGACTGTCTGCCTCCATAGAGGAAAACCTATGGAGGCAGAGACCCCATCTGAGCCCTCATCTGAGCTACTCAGTATCACACTATACTTAAAAATAGCCTTTTTCCTGGTGGGGACTGGCAAACTGTTCTCATTGTTTTACTATCCTTGTGAGGACTTATAGTCCCCACCAGGACTTCACCAAACTACACAGTGAAAACTATAACACTGACCTGCTGGAGACTGCTGTCCATAGGGCCCTCCAGGGGTCTGTCCCCCTCCGTATGGGGCCCCTGGTGCTCCCCCAGCCTGCCTCCCCTGTCCTGGGGCCCCATAGCCCCCGTAGGGCCCTCCTGGGGCACCCCCGCCAGCATTCTGACTCCCTGGAGGAACGGCCGCTCCCCCATACGGGGCGTACCCCGATGGGCCAGAGCCTCCATACTGTCCTGGGGGTGCACTACCCCCGTATGGAGATCCGTGGGGAGAGGGGCCGCCAGGTGGAGCGCTACCCCCATATGGAGCACCAGGGGGTGGGTGTTGACGGGGGAAGTTAGCCCCTCCAGCTGGACCTCCTGGATAACCCTGGAGAGAGGGAAGGAGGGTGTTGACAACAAGCGTCGGGACTCTAAACAAAATTCCCCTGGTCAGATGTTTTACTTATTTTACCTTTATTTAACTAGGCAAGTCAGTTAAGAACAAATTCTTATTTTCAATGACGGCCTAGGTGGAATGATGTTTGCACATTTGTAGGTGGGGGGAACAGGCCACTTGTTTGTCCTGGTGCTGTGTCCAGAGTTGGCTATTGACCAAGTGTGAACCTGGAGGCAAGACCCAAGCCCATTGTTAAAAAGTGAGTCTCAGTCTGGTTGAACCCAGGCCCATTGTTAAAGAGGGAGTCTCAGTCTGGTTGAACCCAGGCCCATTGTTAAAGAGGGAGTCTCAGTCTGGTTGAACCCAGGCCCATTGTTAAAGAGGGAGTCTCAGTCTGGTTGAACCCAGGCCCATTGTTAAAGAGGGAGTCTCAGTCTGGTTGAACCCAGGCCCATTGTTAGTGGGGTTAACTGCCTTGTTCAGGGGGCAGAACGACACATTTGTACCTTGTCAGCTCGGGGATTTGAACTCGCAACCTTTCTATTCCCAGTCCAACGCTCTAACCACTAGGCGCTAAAGCAGTTAGCCTCTATGCGCAGGGCAAGCTATGCCTAGTTGTTATTGTGACAATGTAACAAAAAAGGCAATTGTTTCAAGGGACTACTCCTGCCTACGACATCCGATGTAACAGGGACACCGGTTACATTGGAACTAGTTCCATGTTTATACGCCCCTTGCTGAAGGCTAATGTTCGCTTGCTGTAACTTTATTGTAGCAGTCAATAACAAGGGTTGACCGCCTCAAAACTACTACACACACGCACGCACACACACACGCACGCACACAACGGCATAGACTGACATATCCTAACGCACAACTATTAGAACTGTCTATAATGAATATCAAACCGGGATAAGGTATATTTACCTGGCCATAGTGGAAACTCATTTCCGAAAGAACTTCGATACTCACGTATCCGCACAGAATAAAATTCAACCACCTTCTCGAAACGGATTGGCGCATTTTGCGTGTCAGTCAAAACCACACCCAAGTCCAACGCGTCCGATTGGTCGAGAGAGTGGAACAAATTCCAGCTGCTCTATTGGCATGAAGAACAAATGATGACGGTGGAACTAATGAGTCATACCTCGAGAACGCACCGAAACTACATTGAAAATATGAATCGGTCGTCATTACACACACACGCACACGCACACACACACACACACACATCTAATCAAAATCAAGAGACCGATGAGGTGACGCACAATAGGCCCAGCGTCAGCCGGGTTAGGGGAGGGTTTGGCTGGCGTGGATGTCCTAGTCCCATCGCGCTCTAGCGACTCCTGTGGCAGGCCGGGTGCCTGCACGCTGACACGATCGTCTATGGGGGGTGATATGTGCCAGAATTAAGCCTAGGCAACCATACCACCGTGTGACTGTCAAATCAAATCACATTTTATTGGTCAAATACACATGGTTAGCAGATGTTATTGCGAGTGTAGCAAAATGCTTGGAAATTGCTCCCAAGGATGAACCAGACTTGTGGAGGTCTACAATATTTCTCTCTGAGGTCTTGGCTGATTTCTTTTGATTTTCCCATGATGTCAAGCAAAGATGCACTGAGTTTGAAGGTAGGCCTTGAAATACATCCAGAGGTACACCTCCAATTGACTCAAATGTCAATTAGCCTATCAGAAGCTTCTAAAGCCATGTCATTTTCTGTAATTTTCCAAGCACAGTCAATTTAGTGTAATTTTCCAAGCTGTTTAAGGCACAGTCAATTTAGTGTATGTAAACTTCTGACCCACTGGAATTGTGATACAGTGAATTATAAGTGAAATAATCTGTCTGTAAACAATTGTTGGAAAAATTACTTGTGTCATGCACAAAGTATATGTCCTAACCGACTTGCCAAAACTATAGTTTGTTAACAAGAAATTTGTGGAGTGGTCGAAAAACAAGTTTAACCTCTCTAGGAGCGGCAGCTGGGGTGACTGTTTTGGAGCGTCTGGCGTGCCCAAAGTAAAATGCTTGCCACTCAGGCTCAGAAAATAGGATATGCACATAATTAGTACTATTGGATAGGAAACACTGAGGTTTCCAAAAGTGTTAACAGTCTGAGTATAACAGAACTCATTTGGCAGGCAAAAACCAGAGAAAATTCCATCCGGAAATGTCATTCTGGTGGCTTATGGCCCACTTTGAGAGACTGCCTATTGAAAACCCCTTATATCAGGACACTGAATGCAGTACCTATGGCTTCCACTGGATGTCAGCAGTCTATATATAAAGTATCAAAGCGATCGGAACTAATGTGTTGAATTGGAAGGGGTTTTGGTGAGAGGAGCTATTTTTCGGTTGCATGTTTTTTGGGTGCACGTTTGGCTGAGCTGTCCACTTTATTTGACTTATATAACGTTTAGGTGACCATCCAAGTGAAATATTATCACTTTTATTCATAAAAGGATAGCTAAGGATGCATTTTAATTGTTTTTTGTTTTGTTGAGGAAAGGTTTATAGGTTTAGTTGAATGCGTTCTCTTCACGTTGGATTTTCTGAACACAAGGCGCCAACCAAACGGAGATTTATGGATATAATAAATGACTTTCTAACCAAACACCCATGGATTGTCTTCGTTGGACACTTGGGAAGCCCTCAGCAGAAGTTGTACAAAAGGTAAGGCACAGGTTTTCCCTGTGAAATGCATTTTCTATGGACCGCGCTTGGCTAATGAATTCATGGTAAGCGCCCCACTGCTCCCTAAAAAGTTAATGACTCCAACCTAAGTGTATGTAAACTCCGACTTCAACTGTATATGTATTTTTAATGTATAATTTTGTTTGTTATTTTATGAAGCCATCCTTTGTGTCTTTTTCTAGGCCTCCAAGGTACAGTACCAAACAAAAGTTTGGACACACCTATTTATTCAAGGGATTCTCTTTGTTACTGTTTTCTACATTCAAAACTAATAACACATGGAATCATGTAGAAAACAAAAAAAGTTAGGTACTGCAATCTTATACATACGTCTGTTTACAATAGGGAGGGGTTCAAAATGAGGCAATGTGTCAACACTTTTTCCAGGACAGAAATTCCTCGGGTTTTTGCCTGTTATACTCAAACAATATTTGAACACTTAGAAACTTGAGTGTTTCCTATCCAATAGTACTAATTATGTGCATATCCTATTTTCTGGGCCTGAGTGGGAGGCATTTTACTTTGGGCACGCCAGACTCTCCAAAACCGTCACCTCGGGAGCCACTCCCTAAGAAGTTAATCAAACAGCATTGTCAGATTTCAAAAAGGCTTTACGGCGAAAGCAGAACATTTGATTGTCTGAGGACAGCGCCCCACTCAAAAACTCAATTAGCATATAACCAGCAGAGGTGTCACAAAACTCAAAAATAGCATAAAATAAATTGCTTACCTTTGTTGATCTTCCTCTGATGGCATATCAAAGCGTCCAGGTTACACAATAAAAGGTCCTTTTGTTCCGCTTTATATCCATATAGCTCCGTTTGGTTGGCGCGTTTTGTTCAGTAATCCACCTACCCAAAGGCTTTCATCCATGCAGACAAACGATATCCCAAAAGTACCCATAAAGTTCCCAGAAAAAAGTCAAACAGCATTTTTAATCAATACTCAGATACCCTAAAATGAATATACACTATAATATTTCAGACGGAATATAACCTGCTGAATAGAAGAGAAAAAGAACTGAGCGCGCATTCCCTGTTACGAGCATAATCCAAAACTGTAAACTTGACGTGAACCCAGGAACTAGTGGTCTTACTCCCTTGATTTTCATGATTGAATGTCCAACCTTTTTCTAAAGACTTTTGACATCTAGTGGAAGCCATAGGAACTGCAATCTGGGAGCTAAAATATCCAGCATTTAATAGCATGCCAATTGAAAACAGTGTGACATGACGGATTCAGACATCCCGGATGGATTTTGCTCGGGTTTTTGCCAGCCATATCAGTTCTGTTATACTCAGACATTATTGTAACAGTTGTAGAAACTTCAGAGTATTTTCTATCCAAAGCTAATAAATTATATGCATATCCTAGCTTCTGGGCCTGAGTAACAGGCAGTTTACTTTGGGCACGTTTTTCATCCGAACTTCAAAATACTGCCCCCTAGCCCTAAGAAGTTAAAAGTTAATCTGTGGATTTTCTTTTCTACTTAATGCATTTGAGCCAATCAGTTGTGTTGTGACAAGGTAGGAGTGCTATACAGAATATAGTCCTATTTTGGTAAAAGACCAAGTCCATATTATGACAAGAACAGCTCAAATAAGCAAAGCGAAATGACAGTCCATCATTACTTTAACACATGAAGGTCAGTCAATGCGGAACATTTCAAGAATTTTAAAAGTTTCTTCAAGTGCAGTCGCAAAAACCATCAAGCGCTATGATGAAACTGGCTCTCATGAGGACCTCCACAGGAAAGGAAAGCCCATAGGTACGTCTGCAGCAGAGGATACGTTCAGTAAAATAACTGCAGCTCAGATTGCAGCCCAAAGAAATGCTTCACAGAGTTCAAGTAAGAGATATCTCAACTTGAACTGTTCCGAGGAGACTATGTGAATCAGGCATTCATGGTCAAATCTCTGCAAAGAAACCACTCCTAAAAGGACACCAGTAAGGAGAAGATACTTGTTTGGGACAAGAAACATGAGCAATGGACATTAGACTGGTGGAAATCTGTCCAAATGTGAGATTTTTGGTTCCAACCGCCGTGTCTCTGTAAGACGCAGAGTAGGTGAACGGATGATCTCCACATGTGTGGTTCCCAACGTGAAGCATGGAGGAGGTGGTGTGATGGTATGGGGGGGTTCATTGCTGGTGACACTGATTTATTTCGAATTCAAGGCACACTTAACCAGCATGGCTACCACAGCATTCTGCACCGATACACCATCCCATCTGGTTTGCGCTTAGTGGGACTATCATTTGTTTTTCAATAGGAGAATGACCCAAAATACACCTCCAGGCTATGAAAGGGCTATTTGACCAAGGAGAGTGACTGAGTACTGCATCAGATGACCTGGTCTCCACAATCACCCGACCTCAACCCAAATTCTGCCTTCCAGGACCTATGTACTAGGTGGTGTCAGAGAAAGGCCCAAAAAAATGGTCGAAGACTCCAGTCACACAAGTCATAGAATGTTCTCTCTGCTACCGCACGGCAAACGGTACCGGAGTGCCAAGTCCAGGTCCATAAGGCTCCTTAACAGCTTCTACCTCCAAGCCATAAGACTGTTGAACAATTAATCAAATTGCTACCCAGACTATTTACGTTTAAACCAAATACTTTTAGACTTTTTACTCTAGTAGTATTTTACTGGGTGACTTTCACTTTTACTTGAGTCATTTTCTATTAAGGTATCTTTCATTTTACTCAAGTATGACTATTGGGAACTTTTTCCACCACTGCCCCTACCTACATGTACAAATGACCTCAACTAACCTGTACCAATACCCCCTGTATATAGCCTCCACATTGACTGTACCGGTACCCCCTGTATATAGTCTCGTTATTTTATGGTGTTACTTTTTATTTGATTTTTTACTTTAGTTTATTTAGTAAATATTTTCTTAACTCTATTTCTTGAACGACATTGTTGGTTAAGGGCTTGTAAGTAAGCATTTCACGGTAAGGTGTAGACCTCACCTGTTCTATTCGATGTGACAAATAGAATTTGATTTGAATCACAACATTGGGTACAAAATAAAAGGGGCATACAATTTTCCATAACAGCATTATGTAATTTGCAGTTATTCTTCTGCTGTTTATTCTGTTATTCTGTTCATGTTAATACTATCTTCTGATTACAATTATTATGTCTCATATTTTAACTGATTAAATAAAGGTAAACATCGCTTCTCTTCCAAAATTTAAGTAGGTACTGTATATCTAGCTGTCCAATAACACGTTCTGATGAAATGGCTTGTCCTGCACTTTGTAAAAGCCCAGAGTGCATTGAGTGAGTGTTGGAAAAAAGATTGCTATGTTTACAAAAGGAACCACAATGTGAATGCAAAGAGCACTCAATAAAATCCTAATTCAAATCAAAATAATTTAGAGAGCTAAGTTATTTTGTTTTTTTTTTTTGTTTTTTTTTTTACCCAGAGTTCACTTTAAAGTGGACTGAATTCTGTTGTTTTAAAGAGGACTATATGTGAAAACACCCAGTCTACCCTGTGCCTTAGAGAACGCTGTCCTATTTAGCCTACACAGAGTCATTGAACACTGGTCACTAATCAGGTTTACATACTGTTTTACCCACTTTTATGTATATACTGTATTCTAGTCATGGCTCATCCTATATAACTACTATTTCTACCTATTTCACATACTGTCCATACATACCATTCACATACATATGCAGTACCAGTAAAAAGTTTGGACATAGCAGGTTTCCATCCCCGAAGGGATCTCTTTCTTCCCTGGAGAAGGAGCCGTTCTCGACACAACCAACCAGCCATGGAGGTACGTCACTCGCCGTGGAAGTCGAAGGCGGCGTCCTCTGGCAACGGGGGTCTCCATGGAGATGTTGAGCCTGGATCTGACACAGACCAGAAACAGCTTTGCCACCCTGGATCTGGAGGTTCCGGCGCTTTCTTTCTTGGGGGATTCCCATTCAAGATCGGATCCGGAGGTACCTGCTTCTTTGTCCTCGGCTCTGTCTCCCTCTCCGGTGGCTTCTACCTTGGGTTCAGATCCTCAGGAGCTCCAACCTTCATCAGACCGTGATGCTGCCTGAGAGACCGGCCCATTCAACATCACCAGCTGTCATCATATGCAGCTCTATGGTGAGAAACATCTCGGTCCCCAAGGCAAAAACCCTGTTCTACCCAGGATAACGAGTACAGGACATAACAAGGCTGCTTCCGACTGTTCTACCACAGATGCCGGGAGCTGACACTGTCGTAGTCCATGTGGGGTCAAACGACATCAGGAGGGCTAGCTCGGAACATTTGAAAATTGATTTTAAAGAACTGATTTGAGCATTAAATGACATTAAAAACAGCCAATAATTTCAGGTCCAGTACCATCGTTGGGCCACGGGTGTGAAAGATTCAGCAGGCTGCTGGCATTACACATCTGGCTAAAAGACTACCGAAGCTCTGCTGGAGTCACTTCTATTGATAACTTTGACACCTTCTGGAAACAGAAGATACTCTACAGGAATGACGGAGTCCATCCAAATCATCTTGGCTCCTGGACTCTGTCCACACATTTCAAGGCTGCGTTGAAACAATGACTGGTAAAAGATCCAAGACCAGCTCAGTTAATCCCTACCGTTGAAACAAGGACTGGTAAATGACCCAAGACCAGCTCAGTTAATCCCTACCGTTGAAACAAGGACTGGTAAATGACCCAAGACCAGCTCAGTTAATCCCTACCGTTGTGACAATGAGGCGTCATAATGCTGCATCAAAATGTACATGATCCTAGGGGCATTGGAAGACAATGTGTTGCACCGAATACCTCTGTTTATCCTACAGCTATTGTATGCCATAATCATGAGCCTTTGAACCAGAGTTACTGTTAGCACTGAGGTGGTGTCCTAGTAGGAAGACCACTTTATGCAGCTCACCCTGCACTATCAGCTCCAATGTAAATAACATGAGTAAGTCTACCTCTGATAAGTTTCCCAGTAAAGTATATCAATAACAATCAAGCAACTCAGAAAAGTGCAAAAAAATAGCCCACATGAACATATGCAGCCTGAGAAACAAGGTCCATAACTTTCTTGTAACAGGTGACATTCATATTCTGACTATCTCTGAAACTCACTCAGATAATACCTTTTGATGATACAGTGATAGCAATACATGTTTATAACATCTATTGAAAAGACAGAAATGCCAACGGGGGGCGGTGTTGCGGTCTATATTCAGAACCACATTCCTGTAAAGCTTAGAGACGATCTCATGTTAAATACTGTTGAAGTAATATGGCTACAGGTTCATCTGCCTCACCTAAAGCCCATTCTGGTGGGAAGCTGCTGTCATGATCTTCATGATTGACGGACCAAGGCGCAGCGAGGTATCCAGTATACATACTTTGTTTGTTACGTAACTGGGAAAACAATAAACCAAACGAAGAGCGTAACAACAGCACATATAATAAACACTTAAGCTAAGAACCAAACATCAAACAATAACCCACAAAAACCCCTAGTGAAAACCACAAACATATATATGGTTCCCAATTAGAGGTAACGACACTCAGCTGCCTCTAATTGGGAACCATTAACCTAACATAGAAAATCACACCTATAACCAAAAAACCCTACACCAAAAACGAAACTAAACACGCCCGCCTGTAAAACTCAGGCCTGGACGTGACAGCTGCTATAGACCACCAAGTGTGAACAGTCAGTATCTGGATAACATGTGTGAAATGCTTGATAATGTATGTGATATCAACAGAGAAGTATATATTCTGGGCGATTTAAATATTGACTGGCTCTCACCAAGCTGTCCACACAAGAAAAAACTGTAACCAGTGCCTGCCACCTGCTTCAGGTTATCAGTCAACCTACCAGGGTAGTTACAAACAGCACAGGAATTAAATCATTAACATGTATTGATCACATCTTTACTATCTTTACTGCAGACATTTGCTTTAAAGCAGTATCCAAATCCATAGGATGTAGTTATCCCAATATAGTAGCCATATCTAGGAAAACCAAAGTTCCAAAGGCTGGGCCTAATATAGTGTATGAGGTCATGTTTCATATGTTGATGATGTAAATAATATTTGCTGATCTGTGCTGTGTAATGAGGAGCAACCAGACGCTGCACTTGACACATTTATGAAATTGCTTATCCCAGTTACTAATAAGCACGCACCCATTAAGTAAATGACTGTAAAAACAGTTAAATCCCTGGGGATTGATGAGGAATTGTCCCTTCACAGTCCCCAAGTCTAGAACAGACTATGGGAGGCGCACAGTACTAAACTCACTGTCAACTGCGTTTATTTTCAGCAAACTTAACATGTGTACATATTTGTATGAACATAACAAGATTCAACAACTGAGACATAATCTGAACAAGTTCCACAGACATGTGACTAACAGAAATTGAATAATGTGTCCCTGAACAAAGGGGGTTCAAAATCAAAACTAACAGTCAGTATCTGGTGTGGCCACCAGCTGCATTAAGTACTGCAGTGCATCTCTACCACATACCACATTAAAATGCAAATCAATTTATAATATTTTTCACATGCGTTTTTCTGGATTTTTTTGTTGTTATTCTGTCTCTCACTGTTCAAATAAACCTACCATTAAAATTATAGACTGATAATTTCTTTGTCAGTGGGCAAACATACAAAATCAGCAGGGGATCAAACACTTTTTTCCCTCACTGTACATTTGGCAGTGTGGTTAGGGTTAGGTTTAAAATCACATAAGAATGGAAGTTGTAGAAGTAGGCGGGTTTTATGACTTTGTGGCTTTGTTAACTAGTGAAGACCTGGAATTAGCTTGACCAGAGTTACTGCCCAGATGGCAGATGGCATCATCAACATTGGTAATGTGTGTTAGGACTCTACAAGCAGTAGAGTCAATTTGGTTGTTTTGTGCACGATCAAAAAGCTTTGTCCTTTCTTTTAGAATCAAATGCAATTTACCACTTGGCTGTTTATTGTATCACCCTGTCACAGGCACTGCCAGTCAACACCACCTCCTAAAATGAGGGAGTACATTGTTTATGAGGATTGCCTTCTGCAGTTATCTGAGAGACGTCCAGTTTGCAGCTGTACATAGAAACAGTAAGGGGACCCTCTGCATCACTCAGTAGTGCTGAGCGATTAGTGATTTTTGTGGTCGGTTTGGTTTGGTTTAGATTATAATTATTATTCTTTTTTTTAAATCTAGTTTTTTAATTTCGGTTTTGATTTTAAAAAAAATATCAATAAATGCATTATGAAATAATTACATTAAAATTAGATTTTTTAATTGCAATTTTAAAGGCAATTTTTTTTTGAACATTCAATTGCCAAAACATTCCATGGTTTTTGTCAGATCCACATTGGGTAGACATCAATAGAAAACTAAATTGGAACAGTGTAAACAAGACTACAATGGAACAGTGTAAACAAGACTAAATTGGAACAGTGTAAACAAGACTAAATTGGAACAGTGTAAACAAGACTAAATTGGAACAGTGTAAACAAGACTAAATTGGAAAAGTGTAAACAAACTGGAAATTACTATGAAATAACAAAATATTTCATCGTGTAATACTACTTTGTTTTATTTGATAACTTTATTATTTTTCATTCCTTAAAGTCATCATCTCATCTCTCTGCTCAGGCAGTAGCAGCCAGCCAGACAGCCAGCCAGACAGCCAGACAGACAGTGTTATCTATGTGCTCCCCATACTGTTCTGTGTTTAATAATCCTATTTATCTAGGGTAGCTGCAGAGCTGTCTTTAAATAATTTTGCTTGCTCTTCAAAGATAAGCCATACGTTCACCAACTGTCTCTGTACCTCTCTCTCATATTTTGTGTTATGTACGTTCCTCTCTCATATTTTGTGTTATGTACGTTCCTCTCTCATATTTTGTGTTATGTATGTTCCTCTCTCATATTTTGTGTTATGTACGTTCCTCTCTCATGCAGTCTATGTGGTCTGTGTATTTACCCTAACAAGCCCATTGACTTAATTTCTCTCTTGAATGATTTGATTTCTCTCTAGAGAAACGGTGCATTGGGCTCACAAATATATATATATATATATATATATAAAAAATGGAATTTAAGTAATTGAACCGACGTCAGCCAATTAGTTGTTTAATAACCTTTTACTGCAGTGGGTTAAATCAGGGTCACACAGAGTGTTTCTGGGTAGTCTTAAACACAAGTTTACACCTCACACAACTGGTTATGGGATAAAAAAAAATGAAGGCACCTGTACCATGTCAGATATAGAGTTGAAATGTATTACATTTTGAGTTTGCGTCCCAATATTACACTTTATATACATCACAGAAGACTGAAATATAACTAAAACCGGATTTTTTCGGCATTAAAATAAATGTTTATTAATTATGAAAGTATGAAAAAATATGAATAACATTCCACCCATGAGGCCACTAGAGGGCGATTTGGTCATTTGACTGCAGGAATGGTGTACTAACCCCTAAAAAACATATATATATTGGTTAATCGCTCAGCACTATCACACAGACGCTGTGAAACAGGGAGGACACTTAAATCAGTTTTGAGTTGTGTCCCAATTCACCATAACCTAGCCTGGTGGAACCAGCCTGGTTGCTGTGTTCACCTTTCTATTTTTACTGTTATGATATCTGAAGTGAAATAGAAAAAGTGAACTCAGCGATCAGGTTGGTCCCACCAGGCTAATCATAACCACTATTGATCATGTCATCAGTGCTCTGTGTGTGTGTGACCCACCAGTATCTTCGATAAGTGGCCTAGAGCTTATCTAAGTTGCCATGCCTCCCAATGGGGCTCTGGCAAAGACCTCACCTCCAGGCTCTATCAGAACTCAGGATAAGACCCAGATGCAGACAGTTCGAATCACAGATGTTTATTAACAAAGCAGGGGGCAGGCAGACGACAGGTGAAGGGCAGGCAGAGGTCGGTAATCCAGGGCAGAGTCAGAAAGGTACAGAATGGCAGGAACGCTCCGGGTCAGGGCAGGCATAGGTCAGTATGCAGGGCAGTGTCCGACAGATACAGATACAGAACGGCAGGCAGGCTCAGGGTCAGCACAGGCAGAGTGGTCAAAACCAGGAGAACTAGAAAAACAAGGGCCAGAGAGAAACAGGAGTAGGGGAAAAACACTCTGGCTTGATGAGACAAGAAAAAACTGGCAACAGACACAGGTATAAACGCACAAGGGATAATGGGGAAAATGAGCGACACCTGGAGGGGGTGGTTAAGACAGGTTAAACAGATCAGGGAGGGACATAGGATAACAGTCAAACGGATTTCGCTGATTCAGTCACTCATCTGTTTTTTTGTATTTCCCCTGCATGCCTGCGTTCAGTTCGGTCAGTATCCCAAATATGTCTGTTACACACTAAGATAACAAAGTCTGTTTTTTTTTTAACATCCCATTGTGAATGACAACAGTTCATCTCTCAATGAGAAATATATTTCCCCCTCGATAACCACCAAGACAATGTTATCTATGTACTCCCCATACAGTTCTGTGTTAAATAATAATAATTTATCTAGGGTAGCTGCAGAGTTGATCTCTCCCCCTCAATAACCACCAAGCCTCGTGTGAAATAGAGCATTGTGATGCTCGGATCCCATATCTTCCCGTAGTTTTTGCCAACAGGAGTGCGCAATGTAATTTACAATTAAAAGTTACCTGCTGCTTATGTCTGAGTTCTTCGCTCAGCTCTTTAATCGCCAGTTGCTCTCTGTGTATCCATTATTGCTCAGTGCGTGTATCATCAGTGTATCCATATGGCAGAAGGAGACACATTTATAACTAGAGTGTATGCAGAGGCCTGTCCCGTTATAGATGAATCCCCATCTGTGCAAAACCCCACCAATCGATCCCATGGAATCAGTTTTCCGTCAATATAGCCACGCAGCACACTGCCGTTTGTGCTCGGGAGTCGTGAGACAGAACAATATGTCGTCGTGAATAGCATCCTCTGACATGTATAGTGAACAAAAGTCAATGCATGGGGCATCTCGGGCCCTCCCAGCTAACGTCCGTTTGGAGAGAATAGTAAGGTGCCGGGCCCCTTGGATCTGGGTGGGGATTGTGTTAATGCCGTCTGGTTCCTTGGTAGTTTTCCTCTTGCTAGCAATAGCATGAATTCTATGTTTAAAAGTGTTATCTGACACAGGCATTGATGTGAGCCCTTTCCTGCAGTCAAATTATCTAGTGGCCTCATGGATGGAATGTTATTCATATTTTTTATACTTTCATAATTAATAAACATTACTTCAACAAACGCGCCGAAAATCTCTTGTTTCTATGTGAAACGGTTTTGTTATATTTCGTTCTTCTGTGACGTATATAAAGTATAATATTGGGATGCAAACTCAAAATTGAATACAGTTCAAATCTATATCTGACATGGTACAGGTGTCTACTTTTTGTTAAGCTCATAACCATGTGTGTGAGGTTTATTCTTTTGTTTCAAAGTAGATTTGTTTAAGACCACCAAGAATCACTCTATGTGACCCTGATTTAGCCCACTGCAGTAGAAGGTTTAAGCTGAAGCTAGTGGGAGAGTGCCAGCTATGGGGATGGCATGATTCCAGATCACTTAAAAATTAATTAGTATTTTACATAACTAACCGAATATAATAGCATGGATAATGTCAAGCTGCTGTTAGACCAAAAACACCAGTTAATTTCTTATGACAATTTAGGATGTGGACAGAACTCAACAGCACTCGCCATAGGCTAAAATATGCTTTGAATGAAACAAAATACCTCCATCTGCTCTAACATGGCACCGACAGAGATGGTGGCCTCGCTTCGAGTCCTTAGGAAACGATGCAGTATTTAGTTGTCTGATGTATTATTTCTTACACTGTTACTCCAGGAAATCTTATTACATACAGCCCGGGAAGAACTATTGGATATAAGAGCAACGTCAACTTATCTACATTACGACCAGCAATACGACTTTCCCGAAGCGGATCCTCTGTTCGGACCACCACCCAGGACAATGGATCTAATCCCAGTAGCCGACCCAAGACAATGGTGCTGCGGAAGGGGCAGACGGAGCGGCCTCCTGGTCAGGCTCCGTAGACATGCACATCGCCTACCACTCCCGAGTATACTACTCGCCAATGTCCAGTCTCTTGACAACAAGGTAGACGAAATTCGAGCAAGGGTTGCCTTCCAGAGAGACATCAGAGATTGTAACATTCTCTGTTTCATGGAAACATGGCTCTCTCGGGACATGTTGTCGGAATCGGTTCAGCCACCGGGCTTCTCCATGCATTGCGCCGACAGAGATAAACACCTCTCTGGGAAGAGGAAGGGCGGGGCGGGGGGGTGTATGCTTCATGATTAACACCTCATGCTGTCATCATAACAACATACATCCTTCTGCTCACCCGACCTAGAATTCCTCAAAATGAAATGCCGGCCACATTACCTTGCAAGAGAATTCTCATCAGTTATTGTCACAGCTGTGTACATTCCCCCTCAAGCAGACACCAAGATGGCCCTAAAGGAACTTCACTGGACTCTATGTAAACTGGAAACCATATATCCTGAGGCTGCATTTATTGTAGCTGGGGATTTTAACTAAGCAAATTTGAGAACAAAGCTACCTAAATTCAATCAGCATATCGATTGCACTACGCACAGGGACAATACACTAGACCACTGCTACTCTAACTTCCACGATGCATACATAGACATCCCCCGCCCTCCCTTCAGCAAATCCGACCACGACGCCATCATTTAACCATGGAAAGAAGTCTGGGAATATGTCTGAATATAAACAATGTAGTTATTCCCTCCGCAAGGCAATCAAACAAACTAAATGCCGGTACAGGGACAAAGTGGAGTCGAAATTCAACGGCTCAGACACAAGACGTATGTGGCAGGGTCTACAGGAAATCACGGACTACAAAAAGAGAACCAGCCACGTCATGGACAATGACGTCACGCTGCCAGACAAACTGAACACTTTCTTTGCCCGCTTTCAGGATAATAAAGTGCCACCGTCACAGCCCACTAACAAGAACTGTGTCCCTCCCTCTCCTTCTCCGTGGCCGACATTTAAACGTGTTAACCCTCGCATGGCTGCTGGCCCAGACGGCATCCCTAGCCACATCCTCAGAGCATGCACAGACCAGCTGGCTGGTGTGTTTATGGACATATTCAATGTCTCCCTATCCCAGTCTGCTGTCTTCACATGCTTCAAGATGGCCACCATTGTTCCTGTACCCAAGAAGGAAAAGATGACTGAACTAAATGACTACTGCCCCGTACCACTCACTTCTGTCATCATGAAGTGCTTTGAGAGACTAGTCAAAGATCATATCACCTCCACCTTACTGGCCACCCTAGACCCACTTCAGTTTGCATGCAGCCCTAACAGGTCCACAGACGATGCAATCGCCATCACACTGCACACTGCCCTGTCCCATCTGGACAAGAGGAATACCTATGTAAGAATGCTGTTCATTGACTACAGCTCAGCATTCAACACCATAGTACCCTCCAAGCTCATCATCAAGCTGGAGGCCCTAGGTCTGCGTGGCCATGCACACCTCCAACTCAATCATCAAGTTTGCAGACGACACAACAGTAGTGGGCTTGATTACCAACAACGACGAGACAGTCTACAGGGAGGAGGTGAGGGCACTCGGAGTGTGTTGTCAGGAAAACAACCTCTCACTCAACGTCAACAAAACAAAGGAGATGATCGTGGACTTCAGGAAACAGCAGAGGGAGCACCCCCCTATCCACATGGACGGGACAGTAGTGGAGAAGGTGGAAAGCTTCAACTTCCTCGGCGTACACATCAACGACAAACTGAAATGGTCCACCCACACAGACAGTGTGGTGAAGAAGGCGCAACAGCGCCTCTTCAACCTCAGGAGGCTAAAGAAATTTGGCTTGTCACCCAAAACCCTGACTAACTTCTACAGATCCACAATTGAGAGCATCCTGTCGGGCTGTATCACAGCCTGGTACGGCAACTGCTCCGACCTCAACAGCAAGGCTCTCCAGAGGGTGGTGCGGTCTGCACAACGTGCCACCGGGGGCAAACTACCTGCCACCCATGACACCTATAGCACCCGATGTCACAGGAAGGCAAAAAAGATAATCAAAGACAACAACCACCCGAGCCACTGCCTGTTCACCCCGCTAACCATCCAGAAGGCGAGGTCAGTACAGGTGCATCAAAGCTGGGACCGAGAGACTGAAAAACAGTTTGAGAAAATGATTTGAGAAAAGAAAAAAAAATGTCTGACTGGCAAACCCCTCAGCCCCTGGTCTTCAGGACTGACACTCTGATGACAGCACTATTCAATAGTCTTCTGATCAATCAATCAAATGTATTTATAAAGCCCTTCTTACGTCAGCTGATGTCACAAAGTGCTGTACAGAAACACAGCCAAAAACCACAAACAGCAAGCAATGCAGGTGTAGAAGCACGGTGGCTAGGAAAAACTCCCTAGAAAGGCCAGAACCTAGGAAAAAAACTAGAAAGGAACCAGGCTCTGAGGGGTGGCCAGTCCTCTTCTGGCTGTGCTGGGTGGAGATTATAACAGAACATGGCCAAGATTTTTAAATGTTCATAGATGACCAGCAGGATCAAATAATATAATCACAGTGGTTGTAGAGGGTGCAACAGGGCAGCACCTCAGGAGTAAATGTCAGTTGGCTTTTCATAGCCAATCATTCAGATTATCTCTACTGCTCCTGCTGTCTCTAGAGAGTTGAAAACAGCAGGTCTGGGACAGGTAGCACGTCCGGTGAACAGGTCAGGGTTCCATAGCCTCAGGCAGAACAGTTGAAACTGGAGCAGCAGCACGACCAGGTGGACAGGGGACAGCAAGGAGTCATCAGGCCAGGTAGTCCTGAGGCATGGTCCTAGGGCTCAGGTCCTCCGAGAGAGAGAAAAGAAGAAAGAAGGAGAGAAAAAAAAGAGAGAGAGAGAGAGAGAGAGAAAAAGAGAGAGAATTAGAGAGAGCATACTTACCTTCACACAGGACACCGGATAAGACAGGAGAAGTACTCCAGATATAACAGACTGACCCTAGCCCCCCGACACATAAACTATTGCAGCATAAATATTGGAGGCTGAGACAGGAGGGGTCGGGAGACACTGTGGCCCCGTCTGGCGATACCTCCGGACAGGGCCAAACAGGCAGAATTTAACCCCACCAACTTTGCCAAAGCACAGCACCCACACCACTAGAGGGATATCTTCAACACCAACTTACCATCCCGAGACAAGGCCGAGTAAAGCTCACGAAGATCTCCCCCACGGCACAACCCAAGGGGGGGCGCCAACCCGGACAGGAAGATCACGTCAGTGACTCAACCCAATGCCGCACCCCCCCTAGGGACGGCATGGAAGAGCACCAGTAAGCCAGTGGTTAGAGGCAGAGAATCCCAGTGGAGAGAGGGGAACCGGCCAGGCAGAGACAGCAAGGGCTGTTCGTTGCTCCAGTGCCTTTTCGTTCTGATTCTCAGTAAACTGAAGGACTGATGCTCTGATAACAGCCCTGTTCAATAGTCTTCTGATTCTCATTAAACTGAAGGACTGACACTCTAATAACAGCCCTGTTTAATAGACTTCTGATTCTCAGTAAACTGACTCCCTCATCAGCTACTGGAACCGTCCAATAGGACGCCATATGTCATCATTAGTCAGATTCCTGCTCTGGCATGACAAAGCAAGTCCTGAGCAAACCAGCCCTAATGATGTGGAAACCATCTCTAATGATGTGGAAACCAGCCCTAATGATGTGGAAACCAGCCTTAATGATGTGGAAACCAGCCCTAATGATATGGAAAACAGCTCTAATGATGTGGAAACCAGCCTTAATGATGTGGAACACAGCCCTAATGATGTGGAAACCAGCCATAATGAACAGGGTGGAGATAATCAGATGTTAACAGGGTGGAGATCATCAGATGTTAACAGGGTGGAGATAATCAGATGTTAACATGGTGGAGATAATCAGATGT